>JAIPRM010005933.1:400-15218 GCA_025469315.1 Stegophylla sp. TES_Ste_2020 | reverse complement strand
AATTTTAGGTTAATTTAAAGAGGGTAAATTTGAGGTCCAACTCGTGGAGGGACTCAAATAACAGGGATTTTGAGATATACGATGTTAATCAATAATTGATGAGCAATGAACAATTTTTTACCGTGTAAGAACTAACATATGTACCTTTTTCCGCCGTGTAGGAATTAACATACGTACCTGCTTTTTATCGTGTAGGAACTTACATAATATGTACCTTTTTCTATCGTGTAGGAACTAACGTATGTATTTTTTGTACCTGTTACTCTCGTGTAGGAACTTACATTCGCCCACCGTTTTGGATGTCGGGGAGGTAGAGATATTATTTAGGATTTCACCTTTGAAAGTTAGGAGATGGCTAAAATTACTCTGAGGTATTTTCGTGCCCCTAGATGATTAACGAAAGGTCAAAATTACGGTGTGGTAAACCGAAGTTTATAAATTAGGTAGTAGGACGAGTAATAGCTCCGAGTATCCAAAATTATAATATATTATGGTTTTTTGTAGTAGGCAAACATTTTGTACTAATATCCTCCGAATACTCTATCAGTATTTTAGCATTCTACATCACAAAAATTTTGTAAAGTGTTTCCATTTTTAACATTGAAAATATTTTAAATAACATTTTGACCCACGTGTTTAGAATCCGTAATTCGTGCTACTGAATAACAACGTTAAGTCGATTTTCATTCGTCGAAAAAAAAATACTTGTTGCGTTATTAATTTTTCACGAATTCGATTGGTTTACAGATGTTTTGCCATACATTTAATAATTTACATAATTTTAAAATGTAAAAACAGCTTTTTTACAAAATCAATGTTTGAAAATCACAGAAATAATAAAAGTAAAACGGTCTGTTAAACTAGCAAAACAAACTGTTTTTCGGGAAACTGATGCGTTATTAACTTTTCACGACCAGAGTGGATGAGAGATGTTTTGCCATTTTACATTGTACATATAATACATATGAAAACAGAATTTCGACAAAATTATGATCAGCTAAATAATAATTGTACTGATTACAATTTTTTTTATAATTGTTCTTTATATTATCAACGTACTTCGCTCAGATTCATATGCTATTGAATAAATGATTTGTCGCTTCTATAAAAATTCAACACACCCACCAATACAAATAGTATCCGACTCAAAGAGTTAAAAATACCCATGGTGCTGCAAAGTATGCCCGGCTTTCTTGTCTATACTTTTAATTGTTTTACTAACTTTATTTCACTTTTTCCTCATTATACTTAGACAAAATAATTAATTAATTAATTAATTAATAATACACGATTTATAAATGTATTCATAATTTTTCGGAAGAGTAAGTACGTAGTTAATTAATGTAGTTAGACGATAATTTCAAACACGATTTTCGATAATTGAATAAAACGCACTTATATTTATAAGTATTATAATTATTATTAATATTATAACTCATATAAGTTTATGTTTGATAAACGCAAAATAGATTTTTTTTTTTTTTTAATAATAATCGAATTTAAATCGACGTGAAACAACTATATAACTAACTAAGTATACCCGCAATAAAATGTGTTAAATTATCTTTTTTTCTTTTCATTTACGTGACTCACAGTTTTGGAACCACTATTAAAATAAATAATAATAATAATAATAGAAGACAAAACGTGTGTTCTCGCCGCGGGAAAGGAGAATATATCGGATATATTGTGACGGCATCAGGTACTTTTCCCGAAATTTCACGGAGAAGAAAAAACCAGTGATGTCGACCAACCGTACCAACATAGAATCCAAAATTCTTTACAAATTATTCGAATGGTGGTACTAACATAGATGTGTATTCGATACATTTATTCAATAATATATTACAAAACACAACAATAAAATACGAAAAGGAGGGAATTATTGAATACACAATTAATTTTGTATTTCAAGGCGGTGCATTTAGGAATACAAAATTCTGAATTGAAAATTTGAACTCATTTGAAGTTGGCTAGATTGGGTTATATATTTTTTCATTTTTTTCCCCTCCATGAAATTTCGGGAAAAGTACCCCAATCTCATTATTTGAACGACGCGATCTCCAAGTCCACACCGTTATCGCCCGTTCGAGGAAGACATTTTCCAAAAATTCAAATATCACGAACATGATAATTATTTTAATTAATAATTTTTTTGATTAGAAAATACTGCACACAACGGCGCTTGTACGGAATTGGAATTTCATTGCATGAACGACCAATGCATTCCACTGGGAAAAGTCTGTGACGAATATCCCGATTGTAACGACTTATCCGACGAAAACAAAACAATGTGCAACGTAAGTACATCGTGAATATAGCAGTAATTTTGAGTTTTACTTTCAACACACAAGTCTCTTGTGCGACTAATAATAATTACTCCGAAAACTACTTTTACCTTATCATCTTACATTGTCCGGTATACGTCGCGCGCGAGGTGTTCTCAACATTTTTTTAAGCCACCGCCCCCTCCCCCCTTAAAAATAATAATAATAATTATAATTAATTAAAATGTAGTAATATATTTGAAAAGTGTACAGCTAAAAACTAAATGTAGAAAACATATGTGTATAATTGGTATTCATAAAGCTGGGCTCTTCATATCTCATTAGTCGAATCCTTAAACCTGTTAATCTGCTAGAGATATTTCAATGTTTATTGAAAACGATCTGAAAAAATATAATTACAGATAAACAGCCACGGAGCGCCGTTCAGTGGAGTATCTGTGTTTCAGTTTTTATTTTTCTCCAATATTTGAGCATATGTAAACTCCCTTAAATTTAGGTAAATTCCTCTAAAAATGAAAATTCTTATTTTTATTCATTTTTTTATCAAATGGTAAACTCTCCTAAAGTGATTTTGCTACGGAATTACTTCTCAGTAGATTTTACATATAAATAATATGTAGCAAAATAATTTTTAGGGGAGTTTACATCAAAGTAATACAGTAGCAAAATATTTTTAGGGGAGTTCACTATCAGGGGAATTCACAACATTTCATTTAGGGGAGTTTACAATCTCCTTGATATTTAGGCCTTAGTGTAAATATATATATATTATGCTCAACATCCCCCTATCGCCCATAACCGTAATCATCGCCCTTCAGAATCTCTTCGCCAGCCCCTGGAGGGGAGGTGGTATCACCAACGTTGAGAACCACTGATATAGGTAGCTCTAAATGCATTTAGAGAGTATCGATCGCCGGCACAACGGATACACGGGGTTGTACAACGTTATTGTTGTTTTACAGGAGAGAGAATGCTATCCTAGTGCTCCGTTTCTGTGCGAGAACACTGGCATGTGCATCTCCAACAATTCGGTGTGCGACGGTCACGAAGACTGCAATTACGGCGAAGACGAGGCGTTGACAGTGTGTCAGGTACGCCGACGGTTTGTTTTCCGTTTTCCGAAATAGCTTCGACTCGGATGCGACCACCCCGACCGAAGTGGTTAAATCATAGAGTAAAGAATATTGTAGAGAGGCCATACCGTATATTGTTATTTGTTACAGTGAATTGAAGCAATCAAATGGAATATGCTAAGTGTGACCGTTTTGTTGGGAAAAATAAAATTATTTTTTTCTTATTCGGTTGGTACCGATTTAAATTTTCATATCGTCATATTAGACAAGATTTACAAAAACAATAACATTAATTTCAAAGCATGATAACAGATCCTTATCAATGATAACAGTTGCTTATCAGTGATCCGATTGACCAAGGGATACGATATTTCGATACGGTAATATTTTGATTCTTTTCAACAGGTCGCTCTACGCGTATTCCATTTCAATTCTTCATTGGCCACGGGTTGGGGGGGGGTTAAATGTTTTTAAATTAATATACACTATACAGGTGTCACCCCCCCCCAAAAATTTTTTTGCTATCCCTCCCCTCCGCCGGAAAGGCTTGACGGTAACCACCACGGCAGCGTGTCTTGTGGCGTTTATTCTCTTCGGGACACGACCACTCAACGACCACCTGTCGCGTGACCCAACGTGTAGATAACAATGTAATTTTTTTTTTTCCGATTTTTTTTGTACAGCCCGATTTGCCTCCGCCCACGTTCGACATACACCTTCCGGACGATTCCGACGAGACGACCGCCGCCGCCGCCGCCGCAACAGAAGCCCGTGTACGACGAGCGGCCGTACTCGACCGGGCGACTATGGTAAAAACGATACGCAAGAAGATGAAAAATTTCAAAAATTCAAAGAGAAAGTTTGTGCCGCCTTCCAAACGTCGTCAGGGGCCTGTACAACGTGCGCTGAAACCCTCTCCGTACAAACGACCGCCGCCGGGCCCCGCTCGAATGCCGGATCCAAGAAAAGCAAAAGATTACTAACGATGATGAGAACTGCAGCCATATATATATATATTAAATAAATTATTTCTAAAAATATCATTGGAACGCGATGTCTTTTTATTCTTTCTTCGCTTTTTTTCTTTTCGCTTTTCTCTTTATCTTTTTACCAAACAAAATAATTTACGGATAAAAATAAAACAAATACAACCCTTACCCAGTACCGTAGAAACCGCGGTGCGAGCGATTCATTGCACCAGGGCCCCACTCATCAAATTCTTGTATGGGGGGGCCCATACTTATTACTTAATATCCACCGTTTGGAAGTTGCATAAGGATAATGCATTTGAGGAGAGAGGTATGCATCGGACAAAAACCTAAACGTGTTTAGATATTTGTCTATTTCCCGAAAGTGTTTGTCCTGATTGTCCTAATTGTCCTAATGTATTTCAATATAGAACGAAAATTTTGAAAAAAAAAAAAAAAAAAAATGCCAATAAATAATACAACCTGGAAATAGGCAAAATCAAAATTGGAATTGGATTTAAATAGGTGTAATTCAGATTTGTATCTGATCTAGCAAACTATTTTTATATGATTCTGTAAAAACATGAAAATGCAGAAATTTTTGAGTCCAACTGATATGTTTTGCTTTTTTATATGTTTGAAGTAAATAATACTGTAATATAAGGGGCCCAGAGATTTAATTTGCACTAGGGCCCGTCTATTTCATGCTACGGCACTGCCCTTACCCGAGTCTAGTGATGTGTCACTAGGGGTATTCCCCGGGGAATGTTCCCGGGAACAAGGAATATTGCCGGAATATTATAGCCAAAACAAAACAAATAAACGTTTTCTATACAGTTTCAAAAAACTGCAAAATGTATGCTCTTCGCGTTCATTTAAATGCATGTTTATTATTTACTTAATCCTTACACAAATATAATTAGAGGTCGCTAAAAATTTAATTTGGGGTTGGGGGGCGGATCGACACAGTGAAAAGGTTGAGAAACACTGGACGTGTAGATGAGTCACGATGGTATTCAAATGGACTTATTATCCGTCGAAACTAAAACGGTGTGTGTGTGTGCAGTGTTATCGGTGAGAACTAATAAGAAGTGTAAGTAATTAATACATCTCACATTTAGATCGATGGGTGTAAATAATTATAACGACAATTAATAATTATTATTATAATAAATACTGTCCGTCCGTCGTCTCAGTGACTACAGTCTACACGACGCGTGTTCGAACAAAATATTTACTAAACACTAACACACATTCTGGCCAGGTCAATATCGGACGACTTTTAAGCGATCTGCTCCTCCTACCCCACCCCACCGTCTTTTCCTATTATCGGGTCCTAACCACGTCGTTATTTTTATTAATTTTTATTGTTTTTATCATTCGTTCGTTCGCGTTTAACCTCGTCGGCCACCTGTTTTTACACCACGCACTCCGCGCCGCTACGTGCGTTCTAATAATAACCGCCATGGAGGCCGTCACTGGACGATACGCGACGACGACGGTCCTGTGCGGTCTGACGACGTTCACGTTGCACTGCTTTGCCGCGTCCGTCGGCTCGGCGGTGCCCGTCGCGGTCCCCCCGGAAGGCGTCCCTGTCGTCCCCGCGGGAGTGACGGTAATCCCGAACACCGACGTGCCCGGCCGGCAAACCGCCGTCGTCGCCGCTGACGACGACACGGACGAGGCGGAAGCCATCAACGGCACGAACGACATGACCAGCTCGGAACTGGACGACTGGAAATTCTTTACCGTCGGCGACGGTGAGTGAACAGCACACACCTTCCCGGTACCACAGCTATATAGGTAGTAGGTATCCAATTGATGATACCTACTACATAGGAAACTTCCCTATGGGAAGCGTTTTAATCGTCCCAGGCTCTCTACCCAGTTTGGTCCCTATTAAAAGCTTTGAAGAATTTACTCATGACAAAAATATGTCGATGGTGCTCGGGGAAAACTTCTAAAAAGTCAAAAATTTGAAATTTAGAATATTCAGAAATAAAAATTCAATTGAAAATGAGAAATAAGATAACCTTTATTTTCATTGATAACATATTGACAAAAATGTTTTCTATAACCTTTAAATAACAACAAACTATATTATAATAACAGAATAAATCATTATAAGTAATACAACAAATTAATTAATTTCACTTAATTAGGCAGACTTAGCCTACTTTGCACGAAATATGTTTTGACTATTATTATTATAGATAAAAAATTTACAAATATACAGTAAATAGTTTTTTAGTAAATTATAAACAAAAACAAAACAAACTTAATGATAAATCTTTTAATTCCTATAAATAAATGGTTAAAATATTAATATAATATATATATAGTATCAGTCTCATTGATTGGACATGTTTCTCTTAATGTAGTATAAGTTGGTGAATTTTTGTAAAAATCATGAAAAACATTTGGTATCATTTGGAAGTAAGTCCAAAAGATCTTTTTTCTTCTTCTCTGAAATCGGAACAGGTCTATCATAACACAATGATGGTGTAAGTTGATAATGGCTTCTTCCTTTCGAGCCGAGTGATAATGATTTGAGTAGGGATCATCTATGTCCAATGTTTTCTTATAGTATATGTTGTTATAGTTTACTAATTCAAATATTTGTTTAACTGTTTTTAGTACAAAGTATACAATCAATTATTATTAAAAATATATCTGTAAATAGGGTATTCTGAATTGGGTTCTATTTTACTGGTCTGTATAGACACTGGACAAGAATGAAAATGAAAAATTCTAACCAACAATAATTATTCTATTTTTTTGCTATACTAATAAAACTAATTGTTACCAATCAAAACGTTAAGAATCGTTCGTGTCTCTAATTCATTAACACATTCACTTTAAACAACCAAATAGTAAAATAAAACATTTAATTTTCATCGTCTATTGGATGTCTCGCGGGTTTTTAATCTCTTTGGAAATCTGACGTACACGCTCGTGTTTATGTCAGACATATATCTCGTTTTGACTAAATAATATGTGTTCAAAAAGAGTGATTTGTTTTAATTTTTCTATTTTTTCAAGCGACCGGCAAAAGTTGTACCCCGTTAGAATTCAGATGCAAAAACGATATCCAGTGTATTCCGGATGCGTTGGCCTGCGACGGATATCCGCACTGCAAAGACCAAAGCGACGAGGAAAAGGAAATGTGTTTGGTACGAAAACGTGACCTATTTTCCTATTGAAAATAATTATTATTCGAATAAATGCCAATGTTGAAAGTATTGTTTTTTTTTAAATTGGAATCGTTTTCGCGACAGATTAATGTCGATAACTATACAATAACAGAAAACTTACACGTCAAAAAGTGAATTTTGCCAGTGCAAATATTATTTTAACTGTATAATATTATCGTACGAAAAAATTTTGAGAGCATATTACTTAATTTTTCAACTTTTATTAGAGCGTATTTGATGATGAAATTTGAAATTTGGTAATAAAAAAACAAAATTTATTCATTTTTCATTCAGTTTTCATTGGGTATTAAATGTATTTTTGTACTTACTCCGTGTTTCAAATCCATTTTTATGAACATTAGAAACAATACACAAAAATATAAGAAATAATGTACTACTTAGTTTTTCAAAGTATAAAAATTTGCTAATGGTTAATAATTTACGCGCAATTATTTCATTTCGTATATTTCTGGAAATGTAAGTCGATTTTACATTTTCATCATACTCTTTTGAGATTATCTACGCGAAGGGCTTCATTAAATCCACCTGCTTAAGAGTATTTACCACGGGCATTGATTAATCAAATACTTGTAATTATGAAAATTTTGTTTGATAAAAAAAAAAAAAAAGTGCATATTTTTAGAACACAATAATAATTATTGTACTTTTTAAGAGCATTGAGTTCCGCGCCCTATAGTAATAACAGTCTTGTAATTCGTGAACTGTAATTAATCGTAAAATCTGTATAAATCTAAAATGATTTTCTAAAGGACTAATCCCTTAAATAAAATAAACGAATAACGTGTTTTCAGAAACATCCGTGTGAAGACGACGATTGGATAATGTGCAAGTCGTCGGGTCGGTGCATTCGGAGGAGCATGGTGTGCGATGAAATCCAGGACTGCGACGACGGCAGTGACGAGGACGTGTACATGTGCAACGTAAGTGTGTGCTCACACGTCAGACCTGTGATTTTTTTTTTTTTTTTGGGGTGGGGGGTCAAAATGATTTTTATTTCGGTTTTCAAAAAAAAACCGGTTTTCCACTCGTTCAGTATCGGTTACACGATTTTGATAGTAAGCGAAGGAAAATAATCAAAATATAAATGGATCAAAATAAAAAAAAAAAGGAAATCAAACGAAATACACTTACAGTTGACGGCTACGACCGGAAACAATCGCTGAAAAAATCAAATAAAGAATAATTTAATGATTTTCAAAGTAAGCACAAATAATTCCTGACAATGAATTGGCGAGAATCGTGCAGCTTTTCCAAAACGCTTTGTAATTAATTTCGCTCGCTATTTCGTTCTGTCGAAACTCCAACTCAAACCGCCGACAATGATGATAATGATCAAACCACGGTAATGGTAAACCAGAGCTGGATTTAGGGCGGGGCCCATGGGGCCTGGGTCCAGGGGCCCCCACAAAATTATGCACTTATTTTGGACTCATTATTAATAATTAATTAATTAATTAAGCAGTGAATTTCGTTGAAAGTTTTTTAAATACCTTTTTTTTTTTTTTTTTTTTTTTGGAAAACAATTTCACTTATTATTTACCAAAGACCTTACGTCTTTTAATATTCCGCAAGCGTCGTGCAGTTGATTAATTATGACAGTTACTACTTTTGAACATTTATTGATAAAAAATACTGTCTAATAAAAATAATATCTAATAAAAATATTTTTTTATTTTTTTTTTGTTTGTTCCTATTTGTATTTTTTCATCTATGACAGTGCATAACGGTAAATTCAAATTTTAAGCGTGTTGGAAATAGAAAGTTTTTTCAGGTAAGCAAATATTACATTTTTTTTTTTTTTTTCTTATACTGTTGTTGATAAAGAGCCCTGGGGCCCCCTCCCACAACCCCAAATCCGGCCCCGGTTAAAAATTTATCCGAATATCGCGTTCGTCCGGTACTACGCGAACGAGTTTTAATCGATGACGTAACACGTTATTATTATTGTTCGACAGAAATACGACGAAATGCCGGACGAAAAGTTTTTCGGCGACGATTCAATACTTGGCACGAAACTTCTAGACGCCGAACTGCTTCAATATCCGTCGTAATACACTGCTGTTCAGTTTTCGTTAGCAGCAGTTGTGTTTTTATCGTTCACAAATGTATTACCAATGAAATGAGTTACTTTTGACAATATACCGAGGTAAATTATCATTTTTTGTATCAGTTCAAATTCAATATAGCCAATAATGACTCGACACGATTTTTGTGGTATTTTACCCACGGCTTTTAACAAGTGTTTTTTTTTTTTTTTTGAAATGAACAAAATACCCAAGCACCACGAGCATTACCACTGGGGTGGGTGGGCCAAAAACAATATATTTTGAAAAAACCGACAAGTGCATAAACGATGTTACATATCGATTTCCACACGAGAAATTTGCAATTAATATCTTTTGAGTAGGTTTTTTTTTTGGTTTTACAATCGAGAAAAAAATATCCAAGAAAAAAACCCTTTGTTTTGAAAATAGAGAAAAAAAAATAGTGTAATTGGGCCACCCCATAAATATAATAACATGTATACGTGGGTGAAACCCTGTTTGAATGTGTTTTACCGAAAGTGACTGCTTACTTTTTGACTTGTGATTTATTATTAATATAAGTGCGTGCAAGGGATTAAGAAGAATAAGTATGTAACGCAAATTGAATTATGTCGAAAAAAGTAAGTGATAAATGTAGAAAAATTATCGCATATAGACACGCCCCCTTCGGCATATCGATCGAAATGATTTAGGGAAAAAATTAGCTGCTTATGATAAAGGGACTACTTTGAAACTGAAAATCGTGTAACACTTGCAACCCCCAAACAAATTATTTGTTGCATTTGTTGCACAACAATCAATAGAATAATGTAAGTATACATTCGATTATGAATATTTTGATAATGTTATGTGCAAAAAATATGCATAATTTGTCAATATTCAGTTGGAGGAGGGGAGGTAAAAAATAATATTTACTGTGCCTCGACAGTGTTTAGCTCACAGGGTACTGACATCAAAACTATACGATTAATCAATCAGCGGAGTCAGTAATCTAGTTAGGGGTGCTAAATTCGTGAGTAGAACATCAGCTTTCTAATTAATATTAACTGTAAATAATTTTATTGTTTTACAACGTACATTGTCGGGTGAGACTTTGTGTGGATGTGTTAAATTTTAAAATAAATTATAATCAATTTCTTCGATAAAACGATTCTGAACGGATATTTGTCACGGTAATTAACAACGTTAGAAATAAATATAATTAAAAAAAAAAAAACGTTTATTGACAATTGTGTTATCCATGATTACCGTATTTCACAAATTAATTAGTTGCTATCAGATTTTCTATAGTAACTAAATAAACAATTTAAGCGAAATAAAATGATGTGAAAACATAATATTTAATGCTGTGTCAACCGTTTGGAAAACAAAAATACGAATTGTGAAAAATGACGTGAAAAGCGAATTATGATTAAAAAAGTTACTGGTCGAAACTTTTGGACAAGCGTTTTTGTACACGAAATTGTTTACAGAACAGGAAGAAAATAAAATGAACGAATAAATAAACATCGCACAGTAAAATCGTGAGTATCTTCGTTCCGCTCAGAATCCAAAAATTAGCTATAGGGGCAGTGGTGTAGCGTAGGGGCGAAGATATTTTTTGCCTCCCCTTTTTGGTAAAAAGCTTTTTTTTCTCACTGCTCAATGTGCAAACTGGCGCTAAAAAGAAACGATATTTTTTTGCCATTCTTCAAAATAAAAAAAATGCAACCATCAAAAAGTCCCTCTCGGGGTGGACCACAACCTCCCCACCCCCTTCTACGCTATATCACGGCTTGAGGGCGCGAAAAGCTAAATAACTCACCAAAGAATACCGCTGAAATAAAAAAAGAGAGAGAGAGAGAGAAAGTAATTTGGCTTTCGAATATGCTGAGTTAAAATAAAAAAAAAAAAAATAATATAAAACGCCTTCATTCAAATATTTACAGTTTGGCACGACAGTGTTTCTCAACCTGGGGGTCGCGACCCTCTTGGTGGTCGCCAACTAATTATTTAGGGTCGTCAACGTTTAAACGAATACAGAATAATACAAAGTTGGTAATAAATTCATCATAAAATCAGATGAAAATAATATGGTCATTGTATCGTACATCATTGTCAAATGAAGAACAATTGATTATTACAACAGATATTTTATAAAAACATCAAAACTATATGTTGATTTTGGTTCAAAATTAAAACGAGTATCCTAACTCAGCTGTTGTTTAGACACTAAAAACCTTTAGTCAATTTTCAACTAATTATTATTTATGTGAAACAACTACAGTTTCTTCTCTGACACCATGCGAATCAAATAATGGGAAAACTGACTGAGAATTTTTTTTGACAATAAACTAATAAACCAAAAATAAAAAAAATAAAAAATCATTTCAGATCAACAACAACAACAACAACAACAACGATTAACTACCAAGCCACGCCATTAATTAATTAAAAATGACTTTATATTTGAATTTTTTACATAAAATGTATATTATTAAATTATTGTTTTAACTTGGGCTAGCGACTTACAGAAGTTAGCATGTTTTCAAAAATAATCCAAAACGTAGCTAAGTAATATAGGAATGCGTTTCATAACACCAGTTATATGCACTTCTCTTTAATTGGCATATTTTGCATATTTGTATCTTTTTTCGATATAAGTGCATATTTTAGTTACACTTGAATTTTAAGTGCATATTTCACATATTTTTCAATATTTAATTTGAGTTTTCTCGATATTGGACAATTATTCCCTGAATAATTGAAGAGGTTAAATATTTGATTTTTTTAAATGTAAGCTCGAAAAGGATAAACATTTTTAAAAAACAAAATTCATTAATAATTGAAGAAGAATTAATAATATACATTTTTAAATATTTTGAGTTTTTACGGTAAAATTAATGTTTTATATTTCTTTAAAATCATATCAATTTGTATTTAGCATTTATTACTGTTGTAATTCTATTATAATCAATACTTAAATGTAATAAATGTACTTTGGGGGTCGCTAAAAATCGGATATCTAATTTTGGTGGGGTCGACACAGTCAAAAAAGATTGGGAACCCCTGATGTATAGCATCAGCTGTTGCTGCGCACAATAAAGTAGTATAAACGCAATATGTATAATACATGTGTGTGTGTGTGTGTGTGTGTGTGTGGGTGTGTTTATGTTCCGTTTTATGTTACGAACGGACTACGCGATGTTTTTGTTTATTTATTTATTTTTTTCGTTTTTTTTCGTTTTTCCGTTTGAATATTCCGTTTTTATGTGCCGCACGAGTCCATTTAAAAAACTAAATAATACATAACGACGCGCACCTCGACGACGAAAAAACTACCGAACATGAAAAAAAAAAAACCCACCCCCACCCCCGTTGTATCTTTTCGTCGTCTCCTCGAAGCTTGTGGCCGTGTACCGCGACCGCGAAAATCGGTGAATAATTAATCGCTCGAGGGCCAATAAACAGTCGCGCGTCAATTATTATTGACCAAAAGAAAACGAGTGGGGATTTTTAAAAAAAAAAAAACATATTTTGTTTCTCCCCTCCCCCTCGCACGCGCCAATTTCGCTTTATTATTCAAAACGCGTTTTGATAATATTTTGTTAATAATGTCTTTTTTATTACAATATTGTGTCTAAACAACAAAAAAAAAAAATTTTAAATATTTTTTAATATGATAATATTTGATAATATTAATATAATTTATATAAATATATTAATTTAATAATTTAATTATTAAAGATTGTAACAATATTTAATATAATAATATATTTAACCACATTTTACCACAATACAATGTTTTTTATGGTTATCTAAATATTGTTTTTTTTTTTTATTATTTTTGTAAGTAGGTATGTGATTATTGGTCATAATTTTGTAACAACTAACAATACTATTTGCAATAATGTGAAGAATATTATTAAATATATTTTATTCATATTAATATCTAACATTAATAATTAAAGTCATGAATCATGATGTATTTATACGTACTGTAAATAACATATTAAAAGTCAATCTCATAGTAGTGGGAAGGGGGGCGTGACCACATATAATTGTATAAAAGGGGGCATGAACCTCATAACGTTGAGAACCCTTGACCTAAAATATGAACAAAAATAAAAACTGAAATACAAAATATACTCTGCTGAACGCAAAACATTACTACTTGCCTGTAACATTGTGTTTTTCCCGAAAGTTTTCAATATAATTTGTCCTCAACGAGTCGAAAACTCCTTTTCGAATATTGTGAAACAACAGGTGTACAGATTCAAAAAAGAAATGATCGAAAATTCAAGTAATGGGATATTAAAAGCTCTGAGAATATAAATATGTTTTCTGTTTAGTTTTCAGTTAAACGCTTCTAAAGTAGTACGTGTTATTTTTTTTCTTTTAAGAGGGCGTTTTGAAATATTTTCTTTTCCGACGAGGGGGCGACGGTGACTGACTTTAAAAACGTTGAGAACCACTGATTTGTATTGGGACGATTCCGAACACTGGCCGGGTATACTACGCTCACGACCCAGTATGTGTAATATGTTGTCAGAGACAAAACGAATCGACAGAAGATGAACTTCCACCGCGTCGTCATCCCGCCCCCCACCCCCACAGGCTTTTGTTTCGGAATTATTTCGACTTCGGCAAAAACTGTTACTACTGCACACAGACACATCTCGCGCGTTCGACAAACGACAAACGAAAACTGTCAAACTCGAATCGTTATATACAACGCATTTCGTTTAGAACGACGTCGATAAAATAACTCGCGAAAAATCAAAATATAATAATTGTCGCTCGCGATACTATATAACAATAATGATAATAAAAAAAGCCGGACATACTTCGCACGATGGGTGTACATCGCACGACGGGTGGTATTCTCTTGACGGGCGTATTAAATTTTAAAGAAACGATAAATCATTTCTTCGGTAAAACGATTCTGAACGAAGGAAGTTGATAATATAAAAAAAAAAAAATTTTCAAAAAATGTCCAAAATTTTTTTCACATTTTCTAAATTTTCTTGCACCAAAATTTTTTTTATAGGATTTTCTATCTATGTTTAAATTTTCATAAAATTCGGATTGAAAAATGATGGTTTCCGAGTCGTTTTTGTCAAATTTTGGGTAGTTTTTTCCAAAAAAAAAAATTGAAGAATTGAGAAATTCAAAAAATGATCTCTTTAAAGTACAATCTAGTGGCAAATCCGGTTTCAAAAAGTTATTGATCGAAACTTTTGGACAAGT
>JAIPRM010005932.1:0-19613 GCA_025469315.1 Stegophylla sp. TES_Ste_2020 | reverse complement strand
TCCTTCGTTCAGAATCGTTTTACTGAAGAAATGATTTATCGTTTCTTTAAAATTTAATACGCCCGTCAAGAGAATACCACCCGTCGTGCGAAGTACACCCATCGTGCGAAGTATGTCCGGATTTTTTTTGATTTTATTATAATTTTTTAATTGTATTTTGTGAACGTCGACGACGGAGAATCCCACCGATTCGGTCGTCTTCGATATTATTCATTTGATAACATTTTAAACTCTACACATTTATACTCGCGGAATATGCTAATTTCGAGGAACGCACCACGTCGTATAAAAGCCTCCGCCGAAATATTTAAATGAGTCATCTCGTCGAAAGTTTTTACGCCTTGCCGCTGCACGGTAATTATAATAATAATTATATTATATTATCGTGCGCTACGACTCGCCGCTGTCGAAAGAACATACGACGTCGCCGCGTATTCCTGTGTGCTGCTACGCGGTTGAATAATTTTCATACCCCTCTTTCATTCCCCTTGTTAGCCATACGCAGTAACACGCGTTGTTACCCGAACAAACTAACCGACAATTAGATCTAAAAGCGCGTTGCGCGAATATAACTTATAATTTTAATTATCTAGATAAAGTATAAAATCTATAGTATTTATCTGTATGAAAAAAAAAGTGTGTACTTCGCACGTCGGGCGGGATTCTCTTGACGGGTGTATTGAATTATTCTAAAGAAACGATAAATCATTTCTTCAATAAAACGATTCTGAACGAAGAAAGTTAATGATATAAGTGTAAATATAATATCAGTGTGTTCGCTTTTCCCAAACATTTTTGAGTAGGCTCTTGTTTTTAACTAAACGTTTTTGTTTCGTTCATTGACTACGATATTTACGAAATTATAATATTATCTAAGTATACTGCGAGTAGTGAGGTATATGGTGTTTTTTTCCGGCTCTCTTAATGAAAGTTATTGTTCCGAGTTAATTAGTAAATAGTTTGTAATATGTAATTATTTTTCTTCGCGTTTCAATGATTAACGCTGTGTCATAACATAATTATATGTTGCAGGGAAGGGGCGGTGAAAAGTTTCAACCCCGAACTGGATGGAAATAAGACTTTAAACGCGTCTCCGAATTCACGGACCACTTGTATGAAGTTATTTGTTCCACAGAAACGTAACGAAATTATAAATTTGTTTACTCAATCGTCGTGCGAAATTTTCCGCAAAAGTGTTTTACTTCAAACAACGTCATTACGTTATAGTTTGCGAATTCTCGGCTACGTTAACGCCAACGTTTGCGCACCACACGGAACCCCACTTCTACTTCGGGTTATAGGTCAAAATATCTCTTTTAATTTTATCTAGAGAAAAAAATGTCTTCGATCAGTGGTTTTTTTTTTATTTTGAAATGATTTCTCTACAAGCAGATATCTCAAATCGAAAATAAATATATTATATTGAAAAAAATCAAAATCACACTTTTATTATTATAATGTGAAAACACAATTATAATGATAAATTAACGGTTTAAAAATAAAAACAGAATTTGATCAATACGTTTTATAAATAGAATAAGTTCAATTGAAAGTTTTAAAGTTAACCTCCTTTCGTACCAATCTCTTTGCAACACTTATTTCTCGTCTATTTCGAAAATAATTCCAAGAATATTTCTGAAACACTAATTTTTTCTCAGTCGAAATCAGTATCCAAAGTGTATAAATATTGATGCGATTTAAATCTAAATGTTTAACCGTTAGATAATATAGCACTTTACTAAAAATAGTGGAAAATATGATAATTTAGGAAGGATTTATTATACTAACCAAAAACCAATACTGTCAATGTTATTATGCACAATAGTTGGTTAAAATAATATATTTTACATAGTAACCGAACATTCTGATTATTGCGCAAAATTACTAGTTATTATATACATACAGAGAAAAAATGTATCAAATTAACAGTTACGCGAAAATGTTCATGTTCAAACATTGACTTTGGGATTGAACACGGACCAAAGATATTTGATGTCCGAGTTGAGCAGTTCGATGCGCCGGGAAACGGTTTCGTCCGTAAGGGGCAGAGGATTTTCCACGAGACCCGCGGACTCGAACTCTCGGCGAAGAAACGTTTCGTACGCGACCTTCTCGACCATGGCATTATCGGGTTCTAATGACGCGATGACCGTCATGAACGCGTGGAAAAGATCTCCTACCCGCCCTCCTCTGATATTACGGTCCAGTTCCATGAACACGGTCGTTATGTGGGTGGACAATTCCATTTTCTCTTCCTCGGTCATCCGGTAACCGTTCCGTATGGTCGCTTTGAAAACGTCCACAAGTCTCGAGTACACCAAATTCGCGGTCCACTTGACGACGAACCGGTAATACTCGTAACCGTCTTGAACGTCAAACGCGCGTTTCGCGTATGATTCGTAAAATTCGTTTAGTGACGTGTCCGCGTTGGTGGCGCCCCAACGAATTTTGAACAGGGGAAATTTGTCTGCGAGGACGGTTGAGATGTGTCGGAAAAACTGGAAATAGTTTCGACGCTTCGTGATCGCCATCGATTTCGTTTCCGGCTCCTCCGCGTCCGCGTCCAAATCGTTGTCACTCGTTGTCGTGTCTTCAGATTTTTGGAAATAATTCCTCAGACTAAAACTGCAATTCACATGGTACCGATCTTCGAACTCGAGTTTTACGACGTAAGTAAACTCTGTTAAATTCAGGATTTCCTCGCGATCCACCATTGATTCTCTGTGCGCCAGTGACTCGACGTACTCACCGTTATAGATCAGCGTCAACAAGAGCGGGTTCCAGAAAACGTCGGTTTCGGTCGCATTGCTACCGAGGACCTTGGTAGTGACGTCGGATTTCATACGACCGTATTCGACGTTGAAGTCTTTCAGACAATTTTCTACTCCGCCAGAATCGGGTTCACTGACGATCAGTGCACAATTTCTCGCAGCTCGATCCACGTCGTGTAACAGTGAACACGAATGCACTAATCTGACGCAATACGAATTGCGATTTTCCACTTCCGTGTACCACGTGTACAAATACTGATAATCCGTGACGTATTCCCGCGGTTGGTCAGCATAATATTCCATTCGTTCCCAAAATGTGTTCGACATGGACGGATGTAATTTCGCGCATATTGCCATTTCGGACAGAGATCGCAAGAACCGTTCGAAATCCGCAGTGCCGACCACTGTCAGCGGAGTCGTAGCGAGCAGTTCGTTAACGAGGCGATATATAACGAATTGGTTATCTCCAAACGATTCCATCAACCGGCAAATGTGCCACAATTTTATTTTTACAACCGTCATCGCGTTTATCAAGTAAGTCGGTTGACCGCTACGTTTGAAAATGTCTATATACTTTTGCAACGTATCGAGCAAGTACGTTTTGCACGTGTTACTGTCTCCTGCCAAATCATTCGTGATCGTTTTCACCCCGTTCGCCACGAAACTCACTATTATACCGTTGATTTTGTCCAGCAGTTCCTTCTCGTATTCCAACATGGTTTCCAAGTCTATAGCAGGTGCGACCACATAGGTGTACAAGTCATTTATGTGAAACATTATACCTTTCCATTGAATTTTTATAATTCCGATCGATACTTGTTTGGTGAGCAGCGAGAATAACGCTTGGAATTGCTCGTACGTAGGACTCAGTATAAACCGTTTCCCTCCGCTCGTATCCGGCTCTAAAGGATACAGTGTCAATGTCTTTAGACGATGAAAGAAACGGACGAGATACTGATAGTCTACGAAGTCGGTCAAATTGGCCATCCTATGTCTTATGGCTTTTCTGATGCCGTCAAACTCCTCGGGTCGGTAGCAATGTCTGACCATAAACCGTGTCAATCGCTTT
The DNA here is from genome assembly GCA_025469315.1 of Stegophylla sp. TES_Ste_2020. NCBI lineage: Eukaryota > Metazoa > Arthropoda > Insecta > Hemiptera > Aphididae > Stegophylla > Stegophylla sp. TES_Ste_2020. The sequence continues at coordinate 15,773 of JAIPRM010005932.1, read as the reverse complement.
TGTATCTGATGGTTCGTGACGAATATGGAATCGAACTGCGCCTCTCTGTACGCGTAACTCTGTCCTTTGGCATCGACGGGGTCACAGTATTTATCGCGGTCCTTCTGAAGAAACGCGTACCAAGACAGCAAAATCCTGAAAACGTCTAGATTTTTTAATATATCCAAATTATCCGCGAAATTCGCCAAACCCGCTAGCGTCCACGCCATCTCGGAGACGTGTTGCAAAATCTCGACGTTTTCGTACATGAATTCGTGATGTCTTTTCAAACACGTATTCAGGCGATTTCGCTTCACTCTGATGTGATACTTTTTTTGTACGGCATTGTGTTGGTGCACAAACTGGTTGTCCACCAGTTTAATGATATAATGAACGAATTCACCGTACTCACAGGACAGGGCGATAACGATCAAATTCAAAAACTCCAGAACGTCCGGTCGGCTAACAGACCATACGTCAACGGTTCGACCGACGGAATCTATGTAATTCTGTATGGACATTTGTCGGCCGTCGATAAACACTTTTCTCTCGGACACGAAACCGGAATGCTGCTTGAGTCGATCAAAGAATTCCTGGATCTCTTTTTCTCCGTAACCTCCGTATTCCGAATACTGCGGTTTCCGCCCGTCATTGTCGGTTTGGTGTATTTCTTCAAATCGCAGCACGGAAAACGACGATAACAAACCGATAACGATTAACGTACTACGCGACGTGTTCATCGTGAATAACGACTGGAGAGTAGAGATGAACAAATTAATGTACAACATCGTTGTTCGATTAGTATTGATACACAGAAATTTAAAACATCGATTGTTTTTGGCATCGATACTCTTAGTGGTTTTATAAATCGATGTTCAATGTCAAAATATCGATAATTTTGTTTTAAAAATCATTGTGAAAAGAACATTGAAAAAAATTTTTTTTTCACTTGACACAGAATATTTATTATTTGTACCACCTTCTTTTCTCGGTTATTTGTTTTTAATCGAGTTCCGTTTAAAACCTAACCTAACCTAACCATGAATAATAATTAATAATCTTGTTTCATTAATAGATTTAAAAATTATTATTATTATTATTATTTTTTTTTACATCGGCTCTGGGTAAAAATATCTATTTTAATCAATAATAATCGATGTTTTAAAAAATCGATGTATTTAGCGCATCTTTTCTAAACAGTAGACTACGTTTTGTTCCCACAGCAAATTTACTTATTATTATTTCAAACGTCGTGCTGTGTTTTTATTGGATACATTTATTTGATATTTCCACATGTGTTCTCTGCAGGCAACAGGTACTCATTTAATTGCTACTCACATATAGTTACTGAGGTTTCTACGAATATGTTACTACGATATTATATCGAAAAAAAAAAAAACAGATATTCTTCGCGCACCGTAGGTGTTCTTTGCATATCGGTTAGAATACTCTTGGTGGGTGTGTGTAATTTTGAATTAATAGTAAAACGATTTTAAATGCAGCTTTAGTCAACATACATAATAATTATCAAGGCTGTACATTTTGCCACATTTTGATAAAATAATTATTTGTGTATTAAATATACGTTCCATAATAAATAAAAGGAAAATAAGCGCGTTTAAATATTTAAATATATTAAAGACTGAAGATGATTTCACATTTATATTTTAAATTAATTTTTTTCTATAACTATTTTAAACCAGAGAATATGTATGAAGATTTAAGTACCTACTCATGTTTAACGTTCAAGTGTCAGTAAAGTTGCTCAATTAAAGAAGAGCTATACGTAAATAATTATTTTTTTGTAACATTTTCTAGTGTTGTTAACAATTTTTTTCAAAATTTAAACTTTAGAAACCCTTATATTTTCAAAAGTATGACGTCAGATGTACGGGGGACGGGTTACGCGTCGCATGGGTGTAATGAATTCTCGTCAGAAGAAGTTGTAGCACTTACAATCGCCAAAATAAACGAATAAAAACATAGTAAACGATTGTGACAAAACGTGTTGTAGAAAATTGAGTCTTAAATTCGAAAAAAAAATAAATAGCATGTTTCAAGTTTTTCCACTTATTTTATAAAATACTATGATATGTAGTTTTGCTTGTGCCGAGCGTGTTTTTATCCGAAACTTTAAAAACAACTGACGCGGAATATACTACCCTTTGTAGAACGGCGACTTTTTCCGTGTACAATCGTTTATAAACTTTTAGTAGCAGACGGAACGGAAATATAATAACACGATCGGAAAATTAGAGAGAGAGAGAGAGTAAAAAAAAAACCGGAAACACCGTTTTATTTAATATTTACATAATATTGTTCATCAGAAACCGGCGACATACCGTCCGTGACGTCATGGAATACATGTTTTACGTTACAGGTATGTTGTGGGCAAAGTAGACTTATCGGATAATGCGTACATTGCCCGGCCAATATATATTTTTATTACTTTACCCAGTACTTTCGGTCAATATATTAAAATACTATTTTGCCCGGCGAGATTACATACTTTTACCGGTCCAAGTATAATTTGCTACAAGTATTTAGTTGACATTATGTCATATTAGTAATTAAGTCGCATAACGAATGTCATTGAACGATTTAACCGCGAGAAAAAGCGTTTTCAGAAAAAAAAATAAATGTATTACAAATATAATTATTTTAAAACTACTAAAGCTTCATTGCTTCACTCAAAATAAAAAGAAAAAACAGAATCTAAAATCCCCATTTACTTCGCACGATGGGAACTATTCATTCTTCGGGTGCGTTTCGCACTGGTGGGCATATTTTGTTTAAAAAAAAAAAAAACGATAAATAATTTTTTTAATTAAACGATTCTGAGTGGATGCACATTTATGGAATATTAATAATTGTCAGTTATATTAAAAAGAAAGAAATACAAAATACTAAAAATAACGAGTAACATAAAAAACTGAGAACAGGTAAAACATTTTTTTTTAGTCTTCATATTAAAGCCTATTAATATTGATATTTGCATAAAATTTGGATTAAAAAATAAATTTATTAACAGCGTTTTAGTTGGTGTTTTTAAAAATGTTAGAAAAATTGGCTTTATAAAGTACTGTGTTGAGCCAAACCACAAAGAAATTTTATCATACGAAAAATTGTTTTTAGAAAAAAATTAATTAAAAATAAACATTATTGTAAAAATTCTAGCTCTTCGTTCTATTCAGAGAATTTAATACATAGCAATTTACATTTTCTCTGGTCAAATAAAAATATAAAATTACTGTCAGGTCAAAGTATAATCGATTTTTTTTATATAATATTCACCCCGATGGTGAAAATATTTGATCTTTTAGGGAGAGTTAATTGAAAAAAAGTCTGGGAATCACTGACCCATTCAAATTTTTTTTTTGTTTTTTTGTTTCGAAATCTGCCCACCTGGTGCCAAGCTTCTCTGACCGTCCTCCGGACCGGACATTTGATTTACTCCGTTTTTCACACGTTCAACCGGATCGTTTCGCGAGTCATAAGAGAAAAAAAAAAATAATAGTATTCTGCAGCCACTATAATATTGTGACGTATATTATTATTATCACAATGACGACAAAGGACGTACTTTCGTATATAGAAATATTAGCATAAAATCACATTTCGAGTGGAAACGTTTATTATTCGATTAGTGTGCGCGCGCGTAGATACCTAAATACTAATTATTTAATATTCTCTTCCGTCGTTGGCGTCGAGTGAAAATCGCGTTTTACGCTCACTACGAGCATCGCTGCATTCGGAGTGTACGGGGTGATCATATCGGCAAAAGACGTCGGGAATTTAGGGAGGAAGATTCGACGACATTCTGTAACGGCGTTTCTCGCTACGATTTTGGACCTCCTGTACCCGCGGTCGGCAACGTGGTGGCAGAAATCTGGACTGACAACATATTATCTTAAATGAATATGATATTTTTACTATAATTGATTGAAGAAAATGTATATTTTTTTCAAACTATAAGATACTGGCAATCAATCCAGATAGAATGTTTAATTTTACGAACATTTTTGAAATTAGAATATAAAAAAAAAAAAAAAAAAAAAATGGAGGAATGGTTTAGGTTAGGTTAGCTAAAATATTTATTTTTTGATTTACTCTCCCTTATTGGTATTGACCATGTGCGATTTATAAAAAAAATGGGAAAATTTGAATGATTTTGAGGGGATAAGTCTCCAAAATTAGACCTCTCTCTTCCTATTTCCGCCTATTTATCGAACAAACTTAATAAATTCTCACCTTAAACGTTTGTTACGTATCAATTATTTTCACGACCTCCCAGTTCCAAAAAGCTGGGTTAGGAAAAGAAAATATGTAATTTATAGTAATCATATAATATATTTATTATTGTATATTTTTAATTGTAATAACAGGAAAATGTGTTAGTCATTATTAATTTACTCTTATAAAAATATAATAATCATTTTTTTTTTTTTTTTTTTTGAACCTCATTTATTTATTATTTTATTCTTCCGAACTCCAACAGAAATTACTTGCCGACCCTTTGGTCTATGCTATTATGTTTATATTTTTTAACCTTTGGAAAACAATTCAAAGAGCATCGAAATCCCAGCCACAATTATAATATGCTTTGGATTACACTTCCAACTCGGCGCGTTTATGAGTCGAGCCCAAGGGTGTCGTTTCAACTTTCTAATTGGTCCCTCGAATTAAAGTCAGACCTACAGACAAATGTTTAAAACCGTTTGATTTAATATTTTGTCTAAAATAAAACGTCGGTCATTTTTCCTCGGCGAATTCTACGTTTTTCTGTACAAAGTTTTCACTGAATACAAATGTTAAAAACGAACATTTTAAAAGCTCGTCAAGACACACTTTCAAAAATACGACTATACCCTTCGAAATTTTAAATCGTAACAGTTTAGCGATAATTGCAATTATTATTTTCGGTTTCAAGTAAAACGGCAGAAGAATAATAACCGTTCAATAATTATTATAATACTTCGTATAATTAATGAGGATCTGAAACTCGATGTATTTGTTATACTGTTTACATTTAATTGTACTCGTACTGTAAAAAAACTTGGAGTATTCGGAGGTTTCATGCTAGACAATTATGATTTTTAGATTCTGAACGAAGTGAAGAAGCTAGTGTTTTTACAATGATGTTTTATTTTATGGAAATACTTGTCCAAAAGTTTCGATCGGCCACTTTTTGAAACCGGATTGGCCTCTAAATGGTACTTTAGAGACGTCATTTTTTTAATTTATCAATTCTTCTGTTTTTTTTTTTTGGTAAAAACTACCCAAAATTTGACAAAAACTACTCGGAAACCATCATTTTTTGATCCGAACTATATGAAAATTTAAACATAGATAGAAAATCATATAAGAAGGAAAATTTTGAAAATGTGAAAAAAAAATTTTGGACATTTTTCGAACATTTTTTTTCTCATTTTCTTTTTTTTTTTTTTTTATATTAATAACTTCTCTCGTTCAGAATCGTTTTATTGAACGAATGATTTATCGTTTCTTTAAAATTAAATACACCCGTCAAGATAATCCCACCCGTCGTGCGAAGAACACCCATCGTGCGAAGTATGTCCGGCTATTTCATTCTGCTAATAAAAATAAATTAGTAATTTACTTGAGATAAAAAATACACGTATTTCTCAATCAATTATCGAAATGGCGTTTGCATAATATATGTTTTACTTAAAAGTGCAATTTTCTTGATTCTCAAAAAAGAAATCATCCACAGAAAATGTTCGAATAAAATTCTAAAATAAGCCAAAATCTTACAATATTTTCATGGATCGATCCGAGCCGAGCTTAAATTGAAATGGATACGTACCTGCAACAAAAGAAAACATTAAAATTAGAATCGTATTATTATAATTTATGAACACACGCGCTAGATTGTTTTCGATAGTATTATAAACTTGATGTCGGTCAGCTTATTAGATTCTGAGTGGAGAAAGTCATTTGAGAGTGATGCTTGTTTTTTTTTCTTTACCCTTGTAAATACTTTATTATATTTTCTCTGATCACAGCCACGAAAAGAATCAAAAAAAAAAAAATCAACGATAAGATAAATGATTTTAGAAAATCGTTAGGGAATTGAATTTTATGATAAAAACTATAATACTTAAGCATTTTTAATATACTTAAATTTTAGAAATATTATATTATATTATAATTAAATTAAAATTATAGTTAGATACTAAGCAAGAAAAAAATTGTGGATTTTAATTATTTTGTACCTCAAATTTAGGGAAATAAAGGAAATAAATATACTTTTATAGGTAATTTTAAAACAAATAAATCATAACCGAACACTTCATATAATTTTATTTACAGTAAAGAACTAAAATTACCATTTTACCAGTAATTTAAATATTAAATTCATTATACTTTTTTCAAAAGTGTCTGATTTTTATCTAGAAAAAATGTGGTTATAATATTATCTATTGTTCGCACTATAAATATTTAAAGTATTATCTATTTTCCCTTATCCAGATAAAATTTCAACGAATTGTCTGTTATAGTATAAAATCCAGATAATTTTTCGGTTATCTCTGTACAAAAGACTGCCAGTCGAGTTCACGATAAAAAATCCACCGCCAAGTCCTAAATTAATGGACCGAGGATTGACAATAACAAGGAAAAACTGATTTTCTGATAATAATAACTTTTAAAACTATGCAAAAAATTGGGCATCATTACATTTTCAATTATTAATTTTCATTTTTATTTTCAAAAAAGAAAAAAAATTGTCTTAAAATATATTTACCTAAATAAATCAAATTAGTTCAGAAAAATCTTTTATTTATTCAAGACTAATGATAATATTATTTCTTTAATTAGCAAGAGATAAGATATAAAAGATAACAAAATATTATTTTTTTAGACCATTTATCTAGATATTAAAGATCAAGGTAATGTTTAACACAGGCATTCGCCCTGTACACACATCGCGATACAGATTGCGTCTTCTATTGATAAATTTAATATTATTGTTCCTACGTGCAGCAGGCAATATCGTCGCGACGTTAAACTAATAAACCGTTCGAGAGCAAACTCTTGTATGTGTGTGAACGGTAATTTAATTATTTTCATTTGTTCTCCGCGTTCATCGCAGGTACTCTTTCCATTCCAAAAGAGAACGGACACACACACGAGTGCCAGTATAGAGGATGTCAGTAAACATAAGAATCCTTTGAAATATTGATTGAGATTAGAAAAATTACGGTCCGACACGTTGTTATCACGGGACGTGTTACGTATTCGAGCTCTCGTGATTCTTATTTTTGTGTTTTTATTTTATCCCCCCTCCCCCTGGACGAGGCTCCAGAGAATTAAGTGTAATAATATTATTATGACATTTATTAATAATATAGTATGACGTTTACACGTACACACGTACGCCGACAATAGAGTGAAAATAACTGTTTTTTTTTGTAATTCGATTTGTTTGTGATACGAGCTGTAGTAGTAGGAAGAGATCGTGATCGCATGCAAAGACCGAAGAGACCTTTCGTTTACACCACCAAAAATTTTGGCCGGAAATGTGCAGTATAAAATGTATAACGATAGAACAAAATCATTTGTGTGTGTGTGTGTGTGTGTGTGTGTGTGTGCTTGTTTAATAAAAAAAAAAAAAAAATAGGTATTTAAGTTTTAGTCCTTTAAAAGACGATTAAAAGCTTTTTTCTATATTGCTTATACTTAATATTTAATATATGTTATCAAAATTAATATTTCTATTAGCCTTTAAAATAAAAATATATTATAATTAAATTAGGTTTGTATAACATATCAGCAATTACATTTATAATTCTCGTGTAAGAGTATGAGAGTAATGAGAAAATGAGTAATGAGTAATGAGAAAATACAACCATATCTCATGTTATCACTATCTGATGTTGGAATTAACACTATGTTCATGTAGGAGATTACATACTTTTGTAGTAGTTTACCGTTCCCCATAATTACTCTCTCTGTCTCTAGAGGTTTAAGAGTTTTTCGCGCTCATTGCTGTTTTTAAAAATGTATATCAAAAGCCGTTTGGTCTTTAATTATTATTATCAATATTCGAAGAACAATATTTTTAATCGTATCGATTGAACAAAAATGAAATGTGTACTTCTTGGAATAATAATAATAATAAACAAAAACACAAAAGAAAAACCTTTCAATACTATTAATTAGGGCCGAAGACTTGTTGCGTTAAATCCGTAGGGAATATGCGTGCACAAAATGTGCACTTAAAATTATCGAATTATGCGATTCGTCGTTTGTAATTATAATTGTTATTATTGTTATAATTATCATTATTAATTTGTAACACGAAGCTTGTAATTTTAAGTCTTAAAGCTTTCTTAAAGTTTAAAAATTATTATTTTCAATCAATTAATTTATTAATTATTACTATTTTTTTTTTTTTTTTTTTTTTTTTTACAGTGAAATTACTCTGTACAGTTTTCTTGCCAATACTTTACTTTATTATACTTTAAGTAATAATTATTGTTATTCTGGTCGAATTTCTATTTTGTCACAAATTATATTTAGTGATTTAGGCGTATTAAACATAGAACGAGAATCGCCAAATAAATATAAGCGGATTCAATTCTAAAGACATTTTTTTTCTTAAATATGTTTATGTTAAATATTCATAATATTTTGTTTTTTTGTTATAAAAAACTGACCTTGCAGCTAAGTATTTATTTATTTTTTCAATACTCTTGAGTCAGGGCTATAGCCCCCCTTACTGATAAATTTTATTTACGCCCATAGCCAAACTCCTCCAAAAAGTAGTTTTAGCACGCCCCAAATCAAAATTAATAAATATTTCTTACCTATAGTTAAATATTCATATAGATAAATATTATAATGAATCACGAACTACATAATCTGGTTTTATTTTTGCCCCCCCCCCTCCCTCACTCTTAACAACAATCCTAAATTCGCCCTGGAATCTATATTAATTTTAGTTGCCGACGAAAAATTCCAAAAATAGTACTCGTGATCGGTAAAAATTGATCGAGCGTGGAATATTTTTTGTCACGTTCAAAACCGAAATTCTGTAATTTAATATTTTTGCTCGTAATATTACACCAATTATTATTAGGTAAAACGACCGATACAGCTGAAAAATTTCATAGCATGTGTATCACAGTTCGCCTTGTCATCGTATCCACGATCGTATCTACTCAGAACACAAGCAGTAACTCTTTGTTTGAAATTAATTAATTTCAATTAAACAACAAACCAAAAAAAAAAAAAAAAAAAGAGATTTATAAATCGATTTAAATATAAATGAGTGTGTGAACAATATTTTAATAATACAAATACCTAATCCTTACTGTAGCATATACTTATTATAAATTAGCAAAAAAATGCCGAAATATAACTATTTAACCTAATTGTCTGAATACTTATTACTATTAATGGTTATAATAAGTATTAAAATATTATTTGTAGTTAGAAATGTATTAACATCGTAAAATATGGCAACTGAAGCTTTCTCTTTTACGGTCAATCGTTAGGGTTTTCTTTTATCTTTCGATGCCCTTAAAAACTGAAGTAATTACACAAACATTATTAGGTACTTAATGTCAAATTAAACGTGTAGCCTGGGTGAAAAGAAAAGGAAAAAAAAATAAATAATGAAATTTACAAATGGTTTCTAGTACGAGTTCTGTAATGAGGTTGGAGAAACTAATGTTTTTTTTTTTTTATATTGTACATCTTTTATTTATTAATTTATACTTAGAATATTTCTTTGATTTATAAAATATTTCATATTTTCATGTACATACTTCTATATTAAGATTTTAATACTACTTTGTAAACATTATTTTTTGTTCTTTGGTGAAGATCACACTGTAAAAATGTAAAAATTGAAATTTTTTTTCAAAATAATCAAGTCACTACAAAAGCCATGTTTTCCATAACTCATTTTTCCATGTCACCTTAAGGATGTCCTATGGAGCTACAAACTTCTGTTTTTCAAATAGCAACCCCCTACTTTAACTGCAAAATTTTATTCGGGTTATTTTTCTGTGAATTTTGATGTATTGAAATCAAAATTTAAATATGTAGTTTTTGAAATATTCAAATATAAATATTAATGAAAATGATGTTCTAAAACATATTGATGTTTATTTAATTAGTTACCTATTAGTACATAATTATTATGAATGTGCACCGCAATTAATCTTTAATCAGAAGTAATTAGATAAGTGATACTACCATGTAAATGATATATTTTACTAAAAGAAAATTATAATAACAGAGGAAATAATTTCACCATCCGACGAAACGTCTAATGGACATGATCAAAATTTTGCCTTCCCAAAAAATTAGCACGTATTCAATACGTCATGTAAATACATCCCATCTCTTATAAAAACAGCCTTTATTTTTAGCGGAAATGGATTAGCATAACTTATACATACTTAATTACTTTATATTATATTATTTCATAACTAATTTAAAACTAAATTTGCATAACTATATACGATTAACGCGAAACATATGACGCGTACGAATATGAAATTTTCAACAGTTGGTGAATATGCTTTTAAAATATATATATATATATATATATATATATATACCATAAGTGCCAAAATGTTAATCGAACAAAACAAACTTTGGAATAAGAAAGCCTATGTATGTCTTTCTTCTCGTAACGAAATACCGAACAACGTAAAGTATGACTTAAAACTTGTTAGCGGCGAACAATATACAATTACTTAACGCATTGTTTACTCAAAAATCAATTCGACATATATTTGTAATTATATTGTGTAAAATAATTTATATTCCGAGTGCACGAACGAAGAAGCTAGTATTTTTATAAAGATGTTTTCATTTTTATTTTCTACTCTTAATTGGAAATACATTTTTTGCGTAAAACTACTCGTTCAAAATTACCACACAATACATTTTCATATCAATATAATATATATATATATATATATTTAAATATAGTTCATAATTTATGTTTAAACATTAAATTAAATTTATAGTAATTTGTAATTGATCTGAATGATAAATTTATTTTTTTCAAAAGTATTACTGGAGAGTAGAAATACTTTTGAGTAATTAAAATTATTACCAATAATATTAATAATAATATAACATTAAAATTTGGTTGTTCTTAGCTCTACGTTGTGAAATCGAGTTTTGCTGATTACTAATACTAGTATAATACTACTAGTTACTATACTGGGTAGATTTCTTTATTTTTATTTCGAACACATTTTTTTTTTTTATATTATATTCAATTATTTTAAAAGTCAAGAAATTTCAAAAGAAAATCCATTGTAGGCCGCTTCGGGCGAGTGGCAGTGATTACGATCTAAAGGAATGTCTATGTCTACCTGTAATTTAATAATATAAATGAGGGTCTCTCTATCTCTCTATAATACAACTTTCGCCGTATCTCTTTCTGCGTTCTCAGAAAATACTTCGGAGAAAGAGGCATTTTCTCACTTTAATGTAACAAATAATAATAATAAAAAAAAATATTTAATGTAAATAATTAATATTTATTAGATTTTGAGCAGAGTGAAGGAGATAGTATTTTTTAAATGATGTTTACTTTTACTTTTATTTTTTATGTTTACACATTTTCGTATGAGCCTTGATCAGAATCTTACTATTAAATAATTAATTATTTATCATTTCTTTAAAATTCAACATTCCCATCGAAAGTATCTGGTCAGAGTAGCGGATAATGCCCATGGTATGAATATATCTTACTATTTTTTTATTCGAGTGTAATGTATTTTACTTTCTATTTTTTCTCTTCGCGTATTCAATAAATAATTTCTGTTGTTATCCGTAGCTATAAATACTATATTTATAGCTTACACACCTCGAGATGTCAATGTATGAAAAAAATAAAATTCAATCAGAAAATAAGGCTAAAAAACAAATAAAAAGTTTTTATTTTATATAGTTTTCCCAAAATTTGGCGAAAAATTATTAAAAATTTCGAAATATGATAACTTTAAAATACCGTTTAGAATTTAATTCTGATTCAAAAAATTTCTGGTCAAAGCATGTATGTACTATGTATATACTATAATATATATTAGGGTGTAATTTTTTTTTTTCAATCTTTTTTAGGTCTAATGTTAAAATATTAGCTAATAGCACAGAAAAAAAAAAAAAAATAGAATTAAAAATTTAAAAAATGTATATTCTAATATATATAATAACATAATATTGCATACAAAAAAGTTATCATATCACAAAAAAAAAAAAAAAAAGGAAAAAGAAAAATGAAACGTAATTGTAAAAACGATTTCTCATTCAGAATGTAAAATAGAAATAAACGAACCGTTCCTGTGCGATAACACGTCAACGTGAAACGAACTAGCTGTGAAATGTTCTGCGCGTAATATCGAATAATTTTCCTATCGTTCCCGGGAGCGTCGTCCGGTGGGGGGAGGTGTTATCGAGCTCGGGGGAAATTCTACCTGGCGAACGTAAACACACTTACGGGTTGGCCTTGCGCGAGTGTTGTGCTTGGAGGCATTATGACTTTTCATTGATAACTATAATTTGAAATAAATACAAATCGTCATATTGCTCGTGTCGTTCTTGGAGTCTAGGATCTGAAGTACACCGATTTGTTGTATTATTTTCCAATTAATAATAAGTTTTTCTACAGATTTATTCTTTTTAAGATACCTAATATATCAAAATTTGTTAAAAAATTGTTAAAAAATGATTAACCATCGGAGTTGCATTGGGCAATTAAATTTATTTTCAAGTTTTCAAAAAAAAAAATAAATCTCCCTAAACTGAATCAATTTTTCTACTACGTTTATTTAGAACACATTTTGAAAAAAACGTAACTTATAAGCCAAAAATAAGTGCTCAAAATATCTCAAAAATTTTTAAAATAAAAAAAAAAGCAAATAAAAGCAAAATAAAGTCCCGTGAATTTTATTCTGAGTGGTATAAATCGAATTTATAGCTGACGTAGCTTCGTTTTAGAGCGATAGAAAAAAAAAAAAAAGCAAATGCCTTCAAAATCCGCACTCTATAAGTATAATACTGTTAATAATCAAATATTTAATAATGAAAATTATTAACTAAAAAAAAATCATGTATAAAAAGCCGGACATACTTGACACCACAGATATTCTTCGCTCCTCGGATCAACTACTCTTGGTGGGTGTGTAGAATTTTAAAGAAACGATAAATCAATTCATCAATAGGTCGATTCAGAAGGAAGTTAATAATATAATGATTAATATCAGTAGTCATTTTCAACAGACCCGCCAAGAGTATTTGACCCAAAAAGAGTGATTAATATCCGTGGTGTGATGTATGTCGGCTTTCTTGTCTATAATTTACTTTAATTTTTTTTTTTTTTTTATCTAATAAATAAAGAAATGGGGAAAAAAGTGTTAGAAAAATGTTTAAAACATTTTTTTTTTTACATTTTCAAAATGTTCTTGCGTCAAAATGTTTCTCAATGTCTATTTATGTTTAAATTTTCATAAAGTTTGGATCAAAAAATTATGGTTTTCAAGTCTTTTTTGTCAAATTTCGGGTAATTTTTTCTATCATTGTTATAATTTTTTCACTGTTTACTACACCGAAAATCTTATTTAAATTACGCCACTGGCCCGTTTGATTATTTTTCGGCCAAGGTGATTTGTGTTCTTGTGGCTTAAAAAAAGATCAAACCTGTCACCGGCCGTCGATATCGTTTTCCACAACATTACGTCGACTACATTACACCCCAACCACCATCCCCCTACCCCGGTCGACCACGACCCGATAACGGTATTATTGCCATCATCACGTCGGTCCTTATCGCGTCGGTTCGATCTCCTCCACCCCGTCACCGATCCCGGGTTTACAACAGAATTTTTATTATTTCTTTCTTTTTTTTTATTACTTTTACAGTCATCGTCATGCCCGTAACGCCATTGGGGAAGGGGTAACGCCGTGGTACGAGAGCGACGAGGTACGACACTACCTCCCCTTCTTCCGGTATGTGAATTAGCCATCTCCCACCGACCGACAACAATATGGGCTTTTTTCCTCTCACAGCACACAACATTTTCTAATATAATACACACAGTGATATTTCTGTCGTCGTCGTCACACGTTAAGTTAGGTTTTAACTTTTAACGTACGCCTAATAAAACGTTTTTAAAACTACTATATTATTATTAAATGTGTCAATGTACTTGCTTATTAAAAATTTGCTCTACCTACCCCGGTGGTTTCCGACGGGAACGCTATCAGCTACAGCCCCCTAGTGGCCGTTTTTAATATTACTGAGGGGAAGGGCGCGTTTCACTAAAAAGGGATGCTAAGAATGTCGATTTAAATAACTATATTGCTTTTTACGAGCTTCTACATTTACAATCATAAAAAAAAAGGTCATCAGTGTTTAATGATTATGATGACAAACGTAATATTATTGTATTGTGGGTATTGTGTAAAACAGAGGTTCCCAAAGTATGGGTCGCAACCCAAAAGTGGGTAAAAGTTTTTAGTGGGTCGCATTGTAAATGTTATATTCTAAGTGGAGTGAAGCAGCAAGTTTTTCTCCAACGATATTTATTTTTTTTTTTTTTTATGATTTTTAACCAGACTTTGCATCTAGTTGGCATTTTAGAGTAGTCAAAAATTATTCAAAATTTTCAATATTTTTGCAAAATTTAAGAATAGCTAGTCTAAATTTGACAAAAAATGCAATTAAAATAGTATGGAAATTTAAATAAAGAAATTTGAAAAAGATTTTTGTAAAAGATTTTTTTTTTTTTTTGTAATGTTCATTTATACGTATTCATATAATTATATAATTTTAAATATTAATTTCACAATTTTGTAACAATAATTATAGTTGTTTACAGTTATCAAAATTATTCGATAAAAATTTTAATACAAATTAATGTATTTTTTATTCAGTGTTTTTTTCATTTTTGTCACTCGACGACAAGCAAAAAAGCAAAAAAAAAAAGACTTTTGATTATTGTTTTGTGTCTCCGAAATTGAAAAAATGCCCAAAATGGGTCGTACCATAAAAAGTTTGGAAACTTCTCAATTGTAAAATGTATATAATATGCATATTAGAAACACGTGTTAATGGAGATTCTATAAATACCGATAACAGATCTCCGTTAAAATACGAATTATTAGTTTTCCGTAGGTTTTAGTCGCGAAATCAGTGGATTTTTCAATAATAATCACCAAAGCTTAACCCTATAACGCTTTCTACCCTTATTTTTCTTACACTATTAATAATAACCATCATTAGTCGAATCGACGAGTGTAACAAAAAATGTTCACAAATGCATCAAAATTACTGTAATTTTTTTCTCACCTTTATTTTACTCGTTACATAAGTAAATTATACAAAAATTACAATAATATATGTCTTATAAGTTTAAATAATCGTAAAACATAAATCTGAAATTGTGTTTTTTTTTTTTTTCATTCTAGCAAAAATACATTAAAATTAAATGTTCAGACAATATCAAACGTCTTTTTTACGACCACAAAAACTTTCGGTTCTTCTGTCGTGTTGCATTTTTTGTATAATAACTGACCGACTGTATTATTAAGTTTTTGATTCTGAATGAAGTGAAGAAGCTAGTGTTATTACAATGATGTTTATTATTTTTTTTTTTTGTGTACAGCTTTTCGTATGGAAATACTTGTCCAAAAGTTTCGATCAATAACTTTTTGAAACCCGATTCGCCTCTAGATTGTACTTTAAAGAGGTTATTTTTTGAATTTCTCAATTCTTCAATGTTTTTTTTGGAAAAAACTACCCA
>JAIPRM010005931.1:0-19615 GCA_025469315.1 Stegophylla sp. TES_Ste_2020 | reverse complement strand
ACGACTCGGAAACCATAATTTTTTTATCCGAATTTTATGAAAATTTAAACATAGATAGAAAATCCTATAAAAAAGATTTTGGCGCAAGAAAATTTTGAAAATGTGAAAAAAATTTTTGGACATTTTTTGAAAATTTTTTTTTTTTTTATTAACTTCCTTCGTTCAGAATCGTTTTACTGAAGAAATGATTTATCGTTTCTTTAAAATTTAATACGCCCGTCAAGAGAAAACCACCCGTCGTGCGAAGTACACCCATTGTGCGAAGTATGTCCGGCTTTTTTTCTATTTATCATAATTTATTAGAAAAAAAAGTAAAATAAAGTATAGATAAGAAAGCCGGACATACTTCGCACCATGGATATTCTTCGCTCTTCGGGTCAAATACTCTTGGTGGGCGTGTTGAAAATGACGACTATTATATTGTTCCTTATATTATTAACTACCTTTGTTCAGAATTGTCTTATTGAAGAAATGATTTATCATTTCTTTAAAATTCTACACACCCATCAAGAGCATCTGATCCGAGGAGTGAAGAATATGCGAATCACGTCCGATTTTCTTGTCTATGCTTGACTTTACTTTTTTTTAATTAAAGAGCACTGATGAAAATATTTTAAAATGAAAGTTTTCAAGTCAGACAGATTTTTCAACGACTATTGCTAATACAATGGTAATTTTGACCTTACTGCGTTCACACTCGATTGCTGGTTTCCCTGACGCTTCAAACGTGTAAAATTAAGTTTTGAATAGGTGTAGATAACGTAAGTTGTAATAGAGTCAGCTTTTTAGTTCTGAGCGAAGGGAAGAAGCAAGTATTTTTACATTTGATATTCATTCTTTTATTTCATATATATCTTTTAATGTTAAGTTAATAAATAAGATACGTCTTAATTTATTTTACAAGTTCAAATGTTTCCGTGAACTTTTACAATCGACATTAAAATTCTAATTTATGTAATTTAAAATCAGTTTTGAAGGTGGTCATGATAGACGACATATTTGGCTAGTTTCAGCGGGTAACTAAGATGGTATCCGAGTTCAACGAATTTTATAATAACTTTGTATTTCGGGAATTATTGTTTTTAAATTAGAGAAGTTGCTGAAAATGGGGTTCGTCAGTGTTATAGATCATGTAAGTCTATTACTAGAAAATCTGTCGTTTACACGTATGAAATCTAATCTATATTTAATTCACACTCAAATGAAAGTTCACATCACATCAATATAATATTATAATATTGAAGAACAAGAAGAATAAATCAGTTAAATTTCGAAAGCCTTATTTAGGTTTACTATGTACTCAAAATCACAACGGTGGCGTAATAGTAACGTACTCGTTTATAGAAGAATTTCAAAAATACATATTGTATATAATATGAGGCGCTCAGCTTTAAAACCAGCTATAAGCAATTTTCGAAATTTTTCAGAAACAACAAAAAATGAAAATAACGTAAAATGATTGGTCTATAATTTTATAATATGAAATCAAAGTTTTAAATGATACACATGTATTGTATGTGAAAATTTATTTTGTAAAAATATTATTACAAGAGTTAAATAAATTTATAATTTTGAAATGACTGGTTTTGTTGTGAATTTAAGCATATTAAGCTGTTTTTGAAACCAACAATTTAATTTTTTTTTTTTCACTTATGGCTGATTTTGAAATTGACTTTATGAGATAGGTGATTTTGAAACAAACACTGGAAAATGTAAGAAATACAAAACATTTTGAATTTTATGTATATAATTACCTGATAGTAAATAATAACGACCGAATAGAACTTAATTATAGTTAATAATTATAATTTCATGAAAACTGAAAAATTTGAGTACTATTATACAAAGCAGATAAAAACATGTGCTTAATTATGGCTTGATTTGAAATAAACATCGTTAGATGGCTAGCCTTGTTTGATGTTTAGTATTTTTACCAACTATGTAATACAGTGTGAATATTTGGAAAATTAAAAAAAAAAAAATTCATTTTGAAAAAATGATCTTTCAGCTGGTTTTAGACGCCTCAATTATATCATCGTTTCGTCCGCGTTAATTATTTTTCACGAGAATAAATCAGATAATTATTTTCCTGTTCACCACACGTTGTGGTGGTTAAAGTTAAAATCCAAAACGATTTATGAAGTTTGTGAAAAGAAAAAATGAAAAAAATAAATACACATTTCTTTCTGTTCGCGCGTTTTCCAAATCATTTGTCACACATTTCACAGATACGTTACAATTAATTCGGAACGTCCATTTTTTTTTTTTTCTTCTCCATTATTACACCTTATAAAATTTCCACCAAAAGTCATCAATAAATCGCCGCCCGCCGTCGTTACCTCGTTGTTTATTCGTTTCCGCCGCCTCGGTGACGGATATTGAGTAGGCTCTCGACTCGCCAACGGCAAAGGTCGCATTTGTTAAAAACCGTGGACACACAGTATACGTTAGACGGCCGGTCACCACCGACAACGACGACGACGACGACGACGACGACGGATGAGGCGGTCGTGACAAATACGGTTGACATCAAGTGTGCCGAACACCCCGCGGATTAATGAAAACCCACCCCGTTGGGGCTTAGTTGATTGCTTCCTCCTCGACGAGACGCGGCGTTTTGTCATTAGGATCGTGACACTTTATATTAGTCAAACGGATCAGCCGATTTCCAATTTCACATTAAAACCGATCGAACTGATTACACCACACACACACACACAGCGCGCGTGATTTATAAACATCTTTCTTTTTTTTTTTTTTCTTCCATAAACAAAGGAGATTGCTTTTTCGCGACCCATTTAAAACACGCTATGATCCGTCGCACGTTCAAAGCGAACCCTTTACACCAGTGGTTCTCAACCGGTGGGGAATTCCCACGTAGGGGGGAATTAAAATACTCTGCATAGGGGAGGGGGGGCGATTCCGTGATGAAGAAATAATTAGCATTTTTTTTTTTTGGTTATTTTGTAAAAAAAATTAATTTTAAATCCGCTTCGGTTATTTATACTTTATGTTTTATTATTTTTGTTTTTATATTTCATAATTTGTTATTATGTTTGATATTACCGAGTTAGTAGGATAACTAATATCTAATTTTTTGTAAAATAATGAAAATAAAAATTCATTAGTTGTATAAATATACGTATACTTATATAGTTATTTTGTGTAATTTATTTATTTGTATATATATCAAAATTATGTTTTAAAGGGGATATGAATTTTGAAAATATACAATGGGGGGAGTGAGGTTTTTAAAAAATTACAAGGGGGGTATAGAATAAAAAAAAGATTGGGAACCAATGCTTTACACACCAAAGGATAGTATTTATCAGATTTTCAAGTCTGTATATAATATAACCGTTTTAACAAGGCTCGCCGTAAACTCCGTTTGTTTGTTAGTATACATAGTAGGATTTGACGGATGAAAATCGGAATTCGACAATTCGAGGTATATTATTATATATACATATAAACCGAACCGGGGGGGGGGAGCTTTGTATTTATCGAGTATCGACTTACAAGTATTCGCGAAAACCTGCTGCAGTAGTCGGTTATTCGTTCGTATGGGAAGCATAATATTATTAAATTACCTTTTACAATAATAATACAATAATTCGCATGACTCTATGAATACGCGTACATAACACTTGGTGAAAAATTGTTTTACATTCTGAACGAAGTGAAGAAGCTAGTGTTTTTACAATTATGTTTATTTTTTTATTTATTTATTTTTCTGTGTACAACTTTTCGTATAGAAGTACTTGTCCAAAAGTTTCGATTAGTAACTTTTTGAAACCGGATTTGTCTCTAGTTGGTACGTTAAAGAGGTCATTTTTTAAATTGCTCAATTCTTCAATTTCTTATTTTACCCAAAATTTGACAAAAACGACTTGAAAACCATCATTTTTTCATCCGAACTATACGAAAATTTAAACATAGATATAAAATAATATAAGAAAGATTTTGGCGCAAGAAAATTTTGGAAATGTGAAAAAAAAATTTTGGACATTTTTCTAAAAAATAAGAAAAAGCAAACATAATAATAAAACTGCACTATCTTCTCGGTGCTCGGGGAATCTCATTTTAAAAAAACCGGACATACTTCGCACGATGGGTGTACTTCGTACGACGGGTGGTATTCTCTTGACGGGCGTATTAAATTTTAAAGAAACGATAAATCATTTCTTCAATAAAACGATTCTGAACGAGGGAAGTTAATAATATAAAAAAAAAAATGTTAGAAAAATATCCAAAATTTTTTTTCACATTTTCAAAATTTTCTTGCGCCAAAATATTTTTTATAGGATTTTCTATCTATGTTTAAATTTTTATAAATTTCTGATCAAAAAATGATGGTTTTCGAGTCGTTTTTGTCAAATTTTGGGTAGTTTTTTCCAAAAAAAAGATTGAAGAATTGAGAAATTCAAAAAATGACCTCTTTAAAGTACAATCTAGAGGCAAATACGGTTTCAAAAAGTTATTGATCGAAACTTTTAGACAAGTATTTCTAAATGAAAAGTTGAACACAGAAAAAAAAAAATAAACATCATTGTAAAAACACTAGTTTCTTCACTTCGTTCAGAATCTAAAATATGCCAATTTTATTCGCGTATATCTTAGTTTTAAATATCATGCTACATAGAAGTACAGACGTTTTTGAATTTATTATACTCTCGTTTTTAAAATTTTCCGACACGGAGTTTAATTTGAAAACAAGTCGCGTCGAATCGGAATTTTTCGCGTGCGAAAACACAATTTGTTTAAGTCGTTTGTTTTTGAAACGGCTGCCGAGTACTGTGCACTATAGGTACACCTGTAGTACGAGGGTGCACGAGAGACGGTATCGGAATACAAAAAAAAAAAAAAAAAAAAACGAAAAAAACACGGTTTGACGGAAAGGAGGCAAGTCAAACAGAATAAAGGAGGGAGGGGACGTTTCTGGCTCCTCTGTCTTTTTGCCGCGGAAACCGTAATGTTTGTCGTTCGAATGTTTTAAGACGGGAAGCAAACAAACACCGCTGTGAGGGGTAAAAGTGACATTATATATGCGATAAGTTATCCCTGCGGCTCCCCAGGGATTTACGTATACAGACCCAGATATGGTCAGGGGGGGGGGAGGAGACTGCAAGGTATTTCGCTTCGGTAGTAAAAACGCTTTTGCCCCACTACTACCACTACTACTACCACTACCCCGCCGCCACACTATCCCTTAGGGATCAGTGTGTGTATATACATACGTATACGCGGGAACTTTCGTGAAATTATACCGTACAATAATAACGGGTACGCGGCAACGATTCGTTGGGGATTAGGACTTTTAACGGGGAAAACGGGGGGAAGGGAACGGAACGAGGGGGAAAAAAAAGTCCAGAACGGACATTAAGCTATTAAACTACTCTATACATTACTACTCGAGTCGAGTGTGTGACTGCGCTCTGTGTGTATATATTATATGTGGTGGTTGTCCCATTAGTGTGGTTGTTGCTGAAATGGACATTGTAAATTTTAGATTTAGTACCCAGTGTGTACGCGTTTTTCCCCGAAATAATAATAATTATAAAATATGAGCACATGTTTTGGAAACAGCATTTTTTTTTTTTTTTTTTTTTGTATAATGCAATAATTCAAACGCGATATTTGTAATAAAATATTATTCCGATTTTAAGGTGAACGCCTCTTTCTTTTTTTTTTTTTTTTTTTGATAAGTGACAGGAAGTCGATAATTCTTAATAAGCCTGGGTTTATGTTGGAATAACAAACAAACAGAAAAAAAAAAACTGAAATAAAATGAAAATGACAAAACAAAAGTAAACACAAACTATTTGCATTTAAATCCAAATTTTTTGTTTTGATTAATTTGTCGTATTATTCATTAATCTATCAATATTTATCTAGATAAATTAATAATTATATATTCTATAACCATCGTATTTAAAGTCAAGTGAGATAATTGAAAAAAGTATCTAGATAGGTATTAAGTACATACGTACATTTTCACATGCAGATACGAAATACAAGATACTTTTCTATTCGCCTTTTGATATAAGATAATAGGTAAATTTTATTAAAATATGTAATATTTCAGTATTATTCATTTTTAACAAAACTTACAGTTGTTAAAATACAAAATATCATGTAGGCGATTCTAAATTCTAAATTAATTATGTATAAACAACTTAATTAGATGGTGAATAAATCAAGCTGCTCAATGTCTTTAATGTTTTAATACGTAAGTAAATAATTCATTCAATTTGGTTTTGACTGTACATATATTGCAAAATAAGTCTTTCCAGAAGATTGGTATTATTGTTTTATCACCGTCTTTTGTATTTTTTGACACGTTGAACACGATGGTGTGAATTAAAATCCACGTACATCAATAGTTTTCTAATTATTCTATTTTCATAATTCAATATTTTCGTTAAATGTTGTATGTAAAAAATTATTTTTGGTTCAACGTTTAAGTTTAATTCATCAAAATTGTTAATTATTATTGTGTATTATCAGTTGAAGCTCCGCTCAGAATCGTTTTATTGAAGAAGTAATTTATCGTTTCTTTCGAATTCAACTCACCCGTCAAGAGTATCCCACCCGATGTGCAAAGAACAACCCAACATACACACTTTTTTTTAGTAACTTCTAACTTATGAGTTAAATTTGTACCTACCACAATGCGCAGTAACTTATTAGTTATTTTTCTTTTTCTGGCCTTCTTTTGGTGTTTTTTTTTGTATTTTTACAATGATGTTTATTTATTTATTTTTTTTTTGTGTACAACTTTTCGTATAGAAATACTTGTCCAAAAGTTTCGATCAGTAACTTTTTGAAACGGGATTTGCCTCTAAATTGTACTTTAAAGAGGTCATTTTTTGAATTTCTCAATTCTTCAATTTTTTGGGGGGAAAAAACTACCCAAAATTTGACAAAAACGATCCGGAAACCATAATTTTTTCATCCGAACTATATGAAAATTTAAACACAGTTAGAAAATAATATTAGAAAGATTTTGGAGCAGGAAAATTTTGGAAATGTAAATTTTTCTAACATTTTTTTTTTTTATATTATTAATTTCCCTCGTTCAGAATCGTTTTATCGAAGAAATGATTTATCGTTTCTCTGAAATTCAATACAGCCCCGTCAAGAGAATCTCGCCCGACGTGCGAGAAGAACGCCCCGACGAGCGAAGTACACACTTATTTTTTTTTTTCTTTTTACATTTTTAGTGCCACAAAATCAGTAAATCCCTAGTGTAATTATTACATTATATTTTATAATACGCCCGCGACGAGCTTTAACGTCAGGACCTATATAGTAATTTGTGTGTTTTAATGTACGCCCAGTTAGACCGTTAGAAGGACGTATTTCGGGGTTTATAATGTTTAGACATTTAGAATGTTTAGACATTAGTTAAGTATGTTTACATGTACACTCGTGTGACGTACGGTGTTCTACTATGGTAATAATAATAATGATAATAACGTTGTGTTACGGCTTTTCGCAATATAAAATACAGCGCCGCGTTAATGGTTCCGACGTTGAAATGTTTTGAACATTAAATGTCTTTTCGCGTCCTAAAACGTATTCGTTCACCAAAACTTATACAAAAGAGACAGAGCGAAAGACTACAGTAGGTTTATGTATCTCTAATAATAATAATAATAATTACACTTGCGGTGCACATAATATGTCTTTAAATTCGGAATTGTTCAATAACTGTGACAGAACATTAAAAAATAAATTTTTCTCTAATAATATTATATTATATTATTTTTATGTTATTAATTTTTTTTATACGCCCAAAAAAAAAAAAAAAAAAAAATAGACTAGAAAAAACGTGTGAATAATTTATACGTTCGAAAATTCGAGATGATTTGAAGTACAATATTCATTTGCATTTTGCAGAAAGTGACAATCACAAATAAATAAAATTTTAATTAGCCAAACATTAATGAATATAATATTTTTATCTAGATAGAAATAATTTTTCAATATGAAAAAGTCTAAAAAAAATTGGAAAATGACTTTAAAAACTCAAAAAATGCATTACCAAGAAAAGAATGCTTTTAAATTTATTTATAAAACATTTTTTTTTTTTTATTATTATTAATTGTGTTATAATCCTATATATTTTTTTTGTTCTTTTAAATAGTATTTAACGCAATTTGGTGGATAGGTCTTCTATCTGAATCAGTTCTTAATTATTCATTCTGTATTAATAATAATAATAATAAAACGTAACTAATACATTCTTCAATATTTCTGCTAATTGTTACTCGAACGAAACTGTTGTTGTTAAATATGCTCTTTAATATTTTTAAACAGAAAAATGACCTTAAATGTGAAAAATGCCATAAAATCAAAAAAAAAAAAAAAATCCTTTAAAGAGTACAATATTTGTCAAAAAATTTAAAAAAAATTTACATAAAAAGAAAATATTATCACCTAAAACATATTTCTTGCACTTGCAAACCTACGTTTTGGAGCACTAGACAATAAAACTTGACAGTACGTCAGAATCCCAGTCCTACTAATTACGTATGTTTTAGTATTCTTTGATATATTTTTTTTCTTTGTTATTTAACTCTGGGCATTCTTATGGAAAATAAATATTAATGAAATATTAAATACACTTTAAGAAACATTTTAATAATAATGTATTTTGTATCTTACTGAGAGTGTTAAATGTAATAATATCTCGAATGTATATTTAAGTGAATATTGATGGATCTGTAATCCGCGAGCGAAAAAAAAAAAAAAATCACGTCCTGGATTTGATTTCGATTCGCGATTTCGTGATAAATCGTGGAAAACGAAACAAAATATAACTCTTTAAGCCGCCTCGTGAATTATAACACCCCCCCCGCCCCCCGATGTGTTCCGAACGTAGTTTAATGCCGCTTTTCTCGCGACCGAAATCCCGCCTCTCGAATCGTAAAATATGAAAATCACCTCCCCTACCCCTCCCCCTCACGACGACTAATGCGACGCGATCGAATCTCGTTCATTATAAGCCACGTGCAGTGTACACAGGATATCCCACGAGGATTTACCCGTTGCCCCATATCTCCCGGAATAATGAAGACAATCGTATATTCTGTTTTCATTTTTTATTTATTTTTATTTTTTTTATGAGACTCACCGGGATGGACTAACTACAAATAATTCTTATTCGAATTGAATTTATCACTTTGGTAAAAGATTTAAAATGTAGTGTATCATTTTATTATTATCAAAATATTTGGAAATGTCTATTTTTCAAAGTAAAAATTGTTGTCATTTAATGGTAATTAAAGTATTTTGAACGACCAAAAAATGATTGAGTACAAGTCTTGTATTCAGTACACGAGACGAGATAACACTATCACAAAACATTAAAATATTATTAACTGAAGAAATAATTTTGAGCCTTGAACCAAAATTGACATTTATTTTTTTAATATGCTTTTAAAAAAATCTGTGGTTATATTCCGTCTAGAGTCGATTCATTCAATTTCATCACATTTTCATCTAATTTCACATGGATTTATTACCATTGCGTTTTTTTTTTTTATAGATTTAAATGTTAACTACCCTAAGTAATTAATTATAGCGACCCTCAGGTTGAGAAATTCTACTCAATGATATTTCAACCAGGTTGAAGTCTTTAGTTTAAAATCTCTATTCATAACCTTTACTCTTGTAAACATTTGTTCATAACTTTATTAGTTATTAATAATTGATCATGTGTTTTTATGTCATCCTAAATATTAATCATTGTTTTTTTTTTTCTGTACTGAGCCTGCCTTGGGCGTTTACTGTCAATAAAAAATTAAAAATAATTAAATTTAGAGACTTAGAAATGTTTCCATCTCAAAATGTTAAATTCATTTTTAACTATTTTTATAACATTTCACCATGATCGGCGGACCAACCGATTCGGTTCAAATTATTAAATCGAAATTTAATACAATGACTTTTGCTTTTTTTTTTTATTTTTTAACAAAATGGCTTATCGACGGATTCAAACAGTTTTCGAGAATTATTAGCTTTTAATAAACGTCCAGTGCCGTACTCGATCGGTAGTTTAATTTGGAATTGCAAACAGTTTCAAATAAATGAAAAAATAAATATATTTTTTTCGTCTCGTTAAAATACAATTAATCATTATTTATTTCTGCTTGGGCCGTTATTTCCAATATTTTTTATTCAGACATATACACAATTTACAACGTACATTTATAAAATCACTTCGTCCCCTCATCAATTTCGAAAAAAGTCGATTACATTTTATTTATTTATTTTAGTTGTTTAATATCGAAAACGGTAAAATGAAATAAATTACAAAATTATAAACTCAATGGAATAGTAATTATTTACACATTCACATGTTATTCCCACGATTTCATATTTTAGCTTATATCATTTTGAAATATATCAAATGTCTTGGAGTCGCGGACGTTGAATCCAATTGCCATCAATTTCAAAATTGGTCCCTTAATAGTGGTCCTGTTTTTTCAAATTAAAATTTTACTTACATTCATTTTTTATGCTGTTAAACGTTATATGTGATTAATTTCATAACAAAGATTCTTAATTTAAACTTTTTAAATATTATATCACAAATTAAATTGAAATGGAAAAAAAATTTATTGCATTAGTGGTGTGAGGAACAATTATTTTGAAAATAACTACTACAACAATCACTATTAATAAGTAAATAAAATCCAAAATATTTTCATTAAAATGGCCTTTTTGATTTTTGTAATGCTTTCAAATTGAAGTTTACATAGCTTAAACTTCTTATTCCAAGTTAATACAAAAGTAAAAATCAATCTTAACAGAATGCACATCCACGAGTGTGTATAAAATCATAAAAGTCTTGCATAGTAAATGTAATAATTAGTAATTTTTTGGTGATACCTTTTTAAGTACTAAAAATTATAATTAATGGATAGAAAAAACTTCCTTGTATTAATTGCATTACGTATGACATAAAAACAATATGATTTATGTACTTACTCTTTACATATATATTCATTATTCATATTTAAGTATTTTTTAAATGAAGTTATAATTTTTGTACAAATCACTAAATATAAATAGGCCAAATATTGAGCATCATGAACTGTTTTTCGACAATTTCTGTGAGTTTATCTTTTTTTATTTTTTTTTGTAATTGGGGATGAAAATGTACCCATAACGTGAGATATTTTTGAATTAATTTTATAAATTAGATATCAAAAGAATACATTGATAGTACTTTTAAAATAGGTTTTGGCAAGCAATAATTTAGAAAACTCTGCCCTGTCCAAAAACTCTGCCCGGGCTGTATATTTCACCTTTATTGGCACCTGTTTATATCATTTTACCGTAGATAATCTCAGTTTAACATAATTCAGAGACGTTTAAACGTTTGACGCGATACTGATCGACAAAATACGTTATGACATTACAATATAATGTGGCCAAGTTATTATTATGTCAAGAGATAAGAATACTCCCCTTGTGTATTGTATTTAACGTGTATATAAGGGTTGATTTTTGAAGCAAGTTCATCCCGTTTTTATAACATCGCCTCGAAAAAGGTTCGGTTGTAAGACGGGTGTTTTTTGGAAAATAAAATTATGATATTTACATATTTGTGTCTCGTTCGACCAATAGCGTTGAAGAGATATAATATGAAGTGAAGTTTAGAAATAGCAGTAAGGGTACGCGAAAATATTTACATATCTTATGTCCGATGAAAATGGAAATGGAAACGTTGATTCACGTCGCGAATAAACAGCGAAACTTAAACGCGTAGAAATGAAATATAGTAAAACTTTTTATTTCATTTTATTTCATTCTCGGAAAAAATGTAAAACGTAACATTTAGTATGGTTAATGACTACTGAAAATTTAAATATTCTAGCAATAAGAAGTTTTTTTTGGTATACGTTAGTATTTTTTCAGTAAAAATCGATTTCATGAAATCTAACTTAACATATTGTACCGTTTGTAGTCAAATTTCATGTAATTATTCATTACGTCTGGAAAACTTTTGAAGAATTTTGAAAAACAATCTCTATTAAAATAGAAAAAGTGGTTTCGTACTTAAAAAAAAATAAGCTTTGTAAGACTACTAATACATCTGTGGCTCCGTTTAGAATTTAAAATTTATTCATATAAAAGATACATTTTGCATCATTATATAAAATATGTTTTCTTTTTTTTTTTTTTACCATAGTATTATTATAATGTTTTAAATACTTAAAAATAAAAAAAATTGTAAAATAAAAATAATTGACTGAGAAAATGAGTATAGAACTTTATAAGGATCTGTACTCGTTTTTTATAATTATCTATTGATTTTAAATACGAGATAAATATAAAAATAAATTCACC
Source organism: Stegophylla sp. TES_Ste_2020 (assembly GCA_025469315.1). Lineage (NCBI taxonomy): Eukaryota > Metazoa > Arthropoda > Insecta > Hemiptera > Aphididae > Stegophylla > Stegophylla sp. TES_Ste_2020. Next base: position 7,252 of record JAIPRM010005931.1, on the reverse strand, counting down.
AAATGAAACCGCCTGTGGGGGTCAAATAGTTCTTGAAAAGGTACAAAATATCTGAAAATAGTTATCCAGTTTTTGTTACAGTTCTTTAGCTAAATTTTTCTTCTTATAAAACATAATTTGTATCAATTAATTTTGTGATTCCATCAGTCAGCTATGGAAGTAACATAAGTCAAATTTAAAAATGTATTGAGCCAATTTCAATCATTCGTTATTTTTGATTTTTAAAACTTAAAAAAATAAACATGATGTTTGCACCATGGGAATTTTTCGATCCGCGGGTGGTTATGATCGAAAAAATTACAAAAAAAGACGTTTACGCATTAAAAATTTTGTTTCAACAAAATATTTTTGATGTAATTGTCTGTCTATATCTGAAGTCTCATAAAGTTTGGAAAAAATAAGTTTTATGTCATATAATGGCAAAAATATTGAGAATTTCGAATATTGGCCTTCTTTAAAGTCCTATTTAGATTAAAATTCTAATTCAAATATTATGTAGTTGCAAGTTGAAATTTTTGGTCCAAGTATTTCTATCTGAAAAAGTGTTTGTAGAAAAATAAAAATAAAGTAATAATAATAAACATCATTGGAAGAAACACTAGCTTCTTTGATACATTCAAAATCGAAAACACATATCGATTATTGAAATATTATGAGAATTTGCATATTAATTCATGGTAGGGGTTTGTTCGACAACTCGAGTTCCCAATTTCATTTCATCCCCAACAACCCAACGCGCACGTTATTTTCCACACACATACCCTCCCCTCTTTTTCCTCTCATAACTCAAAGAAAATTTTCATTACCGTCTCGTCCCCATCGTATAGCGTGTGAAAACGCGCGTGTGGTTGTAATTTTTACACCCTAAACTTACCACTACCCACACACACACACACACACACACACACCACTTCTATATATACGTATATAATAAATAATGTACAGCACACAGGAGAAGACCTAAATCAATGCCAAAATTTAGATTAATAAACCATCCCCACCCACACACCCCGTCGTTACGGAGCAAACGCTTTCGACCCCCCCCTCCCCCCAGCCGAAAGTGTCCCGCGTTGATCCAGGCGGTGACACGACCCCGCGGTGGCAACGGCGGATGACTGTGGGGGGTTGATGAATAGCCCGGTACACGGGTCGTACCCGTACGGCGCGGCGTCCTTAATCCGGTCCCGAAGACCACGACGGTCTTCAACACTACTCGCACAGTGGTCACGAGGGGGTGGCTGCTGAGGGATCACTGTTGGCTTTGCAGCACGCGTTTCGGATTACCCCGTGGATTAGTGGATTACCCCGTCATCGCCAACCCGCAGTCCGAGGGGGGGGGGGACCACGTCGGACTTACACGTCACGTCGTCGCCATCGCGGTCCTGCGCAACACCTCATACGCATATCAAAGTCCAAAATCGAATTAGAAAGTCCAAGAGATACCCCACGCGATTTCATCCCTTGGTGCACCTCCTCGCCGTAGCTGGTATTTGAGCTTTTTCCGCCCTCGGGCAACACTGTCCGGCCAGCCACCCTCGTCATAGTATCAACAACAATATCCGCCACCAGGAGCTAGAACAGCCCATTGTGTCGTTCAGTTTTGGGTATTAAAAAAAATTTTCAAGGTTCTAGTTTTCGAAAAAAATAAAGAAATAAATGTATAGGGGCTCTAGAATAGGTACACACGAGAATAATAATATTCAAATTTTTTTTATATTTCTGAACTGACAAACAAGATAGTTATTACTAATATCTACGATCCAAAATTATACCTTCTATAATTATTAGGGTCACGGTTTTTAATTTTTTTTAAATAAAGGTCTCCTAATTTTTCAAAGTAACCTGTTTCAGTTTTTCGAATCCCGTTATGGTCCATTTCAACACACGATATGTAATAAAAATAGATATTTAAGATTTTATATCCATTTTTATCCAGAAATACTTTTGACGAACAAAAAATAAACATAATGGTTGGAGAAGTGGGCAGTGCCTTAAAAATGTATTTTTATCGTATATCAATTAGATTCTGAGTGGAGCGAAAAAGCTAGTATTTTTGCAGTTATATAATATAAAATTTAGGATTGATGTTCCAAAATTAAAAAAAAATATTCATTTTCATTTATCTCCAAAATATTCAGTGCAAAAAAAGTTTGAATAAAAACATTAATTCAAAAATTTAGAAACATATATAGTATAAAATGAAATTAATTTAAATAATTTAGTCTCGCAGCTATTTATATAATATCGTAAAAGAAATGTTGGCTCATTTTGTTATTGTTATTATTATTGAGTTTAAAATTTTCCATTTTACTTTTGAACTTTTGAAAACTTTTACTAATTTTTATCAATATTTTAAACCTATTGGTAAATAAAACGATCAGTATTTTGACATAAATTATTAATTTAAAATTTAAATTCTTTTCAATATCATAGGATTTTTTTTTTTTAAATTTTCATGTTACTTTTGATTTTTAAATGATTTTTATCGAGATATTCAAAGTCGATTGAAACCTTGTAACTAAAATAGGTTTTAAACTTTAAATCTGGATTCAGCGACAAAAAAATGTTTACTGTATTTTAATTCGATTAGAGTAAGTAGACTGCGAAATTGTAGCCGAAACTTTTCGAACTTTTTGCTTGCATGATATGCAAAAACATAAAAAAATGAAATTTTAACGTTCACGAGAAAACGGAACGACGACGTTAATATCGTTTTTTATTTTCGTTTTTCGTTTTTCGTTTATCGCCATTCTCGAGACGACGATAAAAAAATATAAAACGTGCGTCCTCGAACCCGACGACATGGTCGAAGAACCTTGTAGAATTTTAAAAAAGGCACGCGGAACATTACGTTTGTGCTTTTGGTTTTTTTGTGAGCAAAAAAAAAAAAATAATAATAATAATGTATTTCGTCGTTTCAAATACGCTTTGGGAAATTTACATTTTTTTTCTTTTCTTTTCTTTTCTTTTCTTTTTTATCGTCAAAATAATATCAAACGGATTTCGACGAACGCGATCATCACGATCACCATAGAGTTTTTTTTTTAAACGTAACTATATTGCAGGCATAAGCGCAATTAGAGGGGGGCTTGTGGAGGCTAAGCCCCCTTAAAAACTCATAGCCCCCCAGAATTTTTAAAAATTACATAAAGTTAACGTCTTTTTTTCTTTTTTTTTTTGGGGGGGGGCTAAATCAATTAAATAAATATATTAGCACCTCCCCAAAAAATGCGATATTATTATAAAACCAGATAATCGTTGTTTTAGTAAGAAACGAAATGCTGCAAGCCACATACAACCATGACGATTCGACCACAATTTGGCCACCCCTGATATATATATATATATTGTAATATTTTTTCAATTTCATCGCGATTTATTTTCACACTAAACACACGGTCGTAAATGGTCTCGCATGACGAGTGACGACCACACGAGACGGTCTGGCAGGTATATCGTAAATATAATATAATATTATTACTAATATTCGTGTGCTGCGACGAACGTAGTAATAATTCTGCTGATAGGTCTTGGCGAATGCACTCGGAAAAAAGCAAAAATGCGATTAGATAATGCAAAACTCGGAATAATAATAATAATAATAATTCCGAATAAAAATCGCGTGCACGGTTTTTAGATTTAGATAGAGGAATTATTAGCATTAAAACCGTTGGTATTATTATGCCGAGTGAAAACGTTAAAGTTAGAGGTTATATTTTTTTTGATTTAAATCGTGAATCAGAGAAAAAAAAAAAAGCCAAAAACGAGTATTATTAACATACTGTTACGAATGCTTCTAAAATGCTATATTTTTCGGACTAGCGACGTGTCACTGGGAATATTTTTCGAGGAACGTTCCCGCGAACCAGGAACATTCGGGAAATATTCTCAATACAGTCAGGAATATTATTTCAAAAAAAAGTTATATAAGTAATGCATTTATTTAAAAAAAAAAAAAATTATTTTTATTTTTGGCCACATTGTTTACATGGGACACAGCATTGGTTCGTCGTTTAAAATCAAATCGAACGTTATAGCAAACTGAAGTTGTGAATAATTTAACGCGCATAATATTTCTGTACGAAACAATTATTATTATTTTGGGTGTTCTTGATAATAAATCTAATTTTTTTTTTTTCACGAAGTTACGATTCTGTACGAAAATAATTAATTAATGCCGAGTTCTTGTGAATACATTTTTTTCCTCTCTTGCCATTAAAACAATTTACTCTTATAAAAGTAATGAATAATTAAAACGTTTCCGCGATATCCTCGTCGTCGTTCGTACGTTTGATGAAAAATCGCGAGACGTCTTGACTCGTTAATTCACTTATTTCACTTTTAATTAATTCCGATTATTATAATAATAATAATAATAATATATTTGAAAGGACCACAGTAGGCTCGTAGCTACGGGGCGGCCGGAGCGGGCGTTGCCCTTCCTAAATCCAATCTTTGCCCCTCCCCCACTAAGAATCTTAAAAATATTAAAACAAGATTTTAGGTAGGTGTATGTCTTCAATCATTTTGAGACCGCGACCCTCTATGTTCATCATATTTGAATTATATAAATAAACTCTAAGTTTTATTTTTAATACTTAATATTATTGTAAATTCCTATGTAAATTTCCAAAAATATTCTATTACACGTGGATATTTGATGGAAAATTACAGTTGTGTTCATTTAACGAGATAACAGTGTAAATAAATTAAAAAGTATATAAATATTGTTTTTATATATATATATATATATATACGTATAATGCTCGCTCTAAAATTGTTTTGCCCCACCTGAAAATCTGATCTGGCCTGCGGGCCCGGGGACCACAGTGAGTTCGTCGTCCAAAAACGGACTTAGTAAGATGCTGCACCAAACGAAATAGGTTTAGTTCAGTATTTTATAACGAAGAGTTTAGAAATGAATTGAAAAAAAAAAGTGTATACTTCGCTGGTCGAGTGGGATTCTCTTGACGGGGCTGTATTGAATTTTAAAGAAACGACAAATCATTTCTTCAATAAAACGATTCTGAACGAAAATATGAAATAAATGAGAAAAAAAAAATGTTAGAAAAATGTTCAAATTCTTTTTTTACATTTACAAAATCTTTCTTATATTATTTTCTATCTATGTTTAAATTTTCATATAGTTCGAATCAAAAAATAAAGGTTTCCGAGTAGTTTTTGTCAAATTTTGGGTAGTTTTTTCAAAAAAAAAAAAAAAAAAAAAAAAAAAATTTAATAATTTAGAAATGAAAAAAATTAAGGTTTCCGTGTTGTTTTTGTAAAATTTTGGGTTTTTTTTTAAAAAAAAAAAAAAAAAAAAAAAAATTGAATAATTGAGAAATTCAAAAAATGACCTCTTTAAAGTACCATCTAGAGGCAAATCCGGTTTCAAAAAGTTACTCGTTGGACAAGTATTTCCATACGAAAAGCTGTACACAGAAAACAAAATAAACATCATTGTAGTAAAAACACTAGCTTCTTCACTTCGTTCAGAATCTAAAAACGATTTCGTTTGTATAGCAATGCACATATAGCGTTGTTTTTAAATTTATCACGATTGGATACGAGTAGTATATAATATTCACGACAGAACGGTTGGAATTTTAATCTCATAAAAACCGTTCAAACGCGACGAGTATTGCATACGTAATATTAAGCGTTCGGCAACACTATCTGCCTGTCGATACGACTCGTTTTATTGCAACAATAAATTTCGCACTATAATATTATTTTGCGTTTCGCAGCGGTAGTGAAATGTGTTTGGTTTCGGCGATCAATCATTGGCAAACGATCGGATATCCGAAGTTTTATTAATTAATCGAGATTTGATGGAGAAAATCATTACCTATTTAGTGAAAAAAAAAACTCAGAAATGACCTAAAAGTCATTAAAAAAAAAAAAATGTGATTTCAAAAGTCTAATTTATTCAACAATTATATAAAAAAAAAAAAAAAAAAAAAAAAAATGACAAAATCAAAATAATCAGTGTCATATAAAATGCATCTGCTCGTAACATTTTACTATTTAATGTTCATCGTTCACGTCACTCGATAAAATTAAAACAAAGTCGAGTGATTAAACAGTTAAAAGTTACTTTTTCTCAATAAATTTTAACTTGACTACTTGTAGTCAAAGAAAAAAAGTTTAATTTCACTTAGTTATTTCAAAAATGCTATCTAGTAATAATAATTATTCGTATAGAGAAATGTGTGTGTAATATTTAATATTGTTTTCGATAACACAAGCATGTTTTAAGGTTGACAAAGGATTGTTTGGAAAAATTGACTGTTTTAAACTCTAATAAATTTTTATTTTTCAAAAAATTGTAACTCAACTTAACCATATAAAAATTAATTTGTATTTCAAATCTTAGCTTAGGTTAATTTGTTTTTCACGATGAGGTAATATTTCGGCCATCTTTTATAATTAGTAATTATTTTATTGTTCATTAGAATTTGCTGTACATATTTTCAAAACGAATACTTTTTGTACATTCAATAAATTTCGATTATAATTAGTACCTGTCTGATAAATGACTTACACATTTTTTTGATCCAATAATCGTGTAACGGGATGCCATATCACGTTTACTGATCGTTCATGTTATAGCGTTGTGATTTAATTAACCAAATTACATCTTCAATATTTCATAGAATATCAAATCATATTAATACCAAACTTATCAAATTATTTCGCTTTAATTTTTAATAAAAGTCTTACCAATTATGTAACGTTAATAATGATTAATTTTATATACTAACGTGTATAGGTATTTAACGTAATCGAACATATTATATTTTGGATTCTGAACGAAGTGAATTGAAGAAATGATTTATCGTTTCTTTAAAATTCTACAAACCCATCAAGATTATCTGACCCGAAGAGCGAAAAATATCCGTGGTGCGAAGTATGTCCGGTTTTCTTGCCTTTACTTTACTTTACATTACTTTATTTTATATTATTTTACCAATTTTTTTTTTTTTTTTTTTTATCTAATAAATAAAGGAAAAAATATTTGATGAGAAAAAAAATGTTATAAAAATGTCCAACATTTTTTTTTCACATTTTCTTGCGCCAAAATCTTTTTTATATTATTGTCTAAATATCTATGTTTAAATTTGTATAAAGTTTGAATCAAAAAATGATGGTTTCTATATATATATATATATATATATATATGTGTGTGTGTGTGTGTGTGTGTGTGTGTGTGTGTGTGTGTGTGTGTGTGTGTGTGTGTGTGTTTGTGTGT
>JAIPRM010005930.1:0-19615 GCA_025469315.1 Stegophylla sp. TES_Ste_2020 | reverse complement strand
CCAATTATTACAATCTAATTTAAATATAATGTAACTTTTAAATATAATCTTAAATCCAATTTCTAAATAAATAATTTAACTACATTTTACTGTATTTAGTATTTTAGTAAAATGCATTGCTAATGGTGCCATTTATTACCATATTTTATGTATCTTCCTTTTTTAAAAATAATTTTCATATAGGTTCCGCATAAAAAAATATTATTGTTTGGGGTTCCATGATATCAAAAAGGTTAAGAAACACTGCTCTATATTATATTATTGTTATTATTATTATTATTATTATTGTGTACGGTACATAATAGCGCATTTTATACGCTTTTAGTTATGTTGGCACGTTATTATTATTATTTATTAGGACTAGGGACTTATAGGAGAAGTCAGCATGCATGTTTTTCAAAAATTCAATTCAAAACATAGCTAAGTATGTAGTCATCTTTAATTTGCATAAGTGTTGCATATTTAGCTTTTTTTTTTTTTCGGTTATATTTGAATTTTAAATGCATATTTCACATATTTTTCAATACTTAATTTGAGTTTTTTTGGTATCCAAATCCTAGTCGATTGTTTTATAACAACTGTTCGTTTTCGTATTTTAACACATATTTTACTCGACGTAAAGTGCACCAAAAATATGATGTATATATATATATATATATATGTATAATATTAGGGTGACCATATTTAAAAAAATAAATTACAGGACAAAAATATTTTTTAATAAATAAGTATTTATTACATATATATATATGTTTTTGGATGTTGACAAAAGTATAATTTTTAAACTACCTATTACAGATAAAATTTAAACACATAAAAACATTATTTAAAAAAACATAAAATAACATAATGAAACTAAATTGATACTTTTTAAAATTTCTTCAAATGCTTTATTCGTGCATATTGTATACTTTACTTTCTAATAAAAAATTTGTTAATTCATTTTACGATTATAATTGATCTAATGGTATCCAAAAGATTTCTAGATTCTTACATTATTTTATTTAACAATTTCATTTCAAAAATTAAAAAAAATTTAAATCAACAGTAAGTCAAAAAACGGGATTAATATGGGACAGACTTGAAATTACTGGACAAAAAGCGTCCCGAGAGAAGTTTGTCAGGACAACAGGACACTGAGCCAAAATAAAAGACAATCAACAGTCAGTTGTTGTAGGTATATATAGTAATTTAAATCTCAATATTAAAATATTCTTAACGCGTCGAGTGAACTGCGCGAAAATCCCAATTGTATTGTGTGTTTTCAAAGTCAATGTTATCCGTTTTATTGTTTTCTATATATATATATATATATATATATGATATGAATAAATGCTGAATATATTATATTATGAGTGGATGATGATGAAAACGCTTCGTCGTCGGAGTGTGCAGAATATTAGATTTATTTCAGTGCGGATATCTCGCGATGAGCACAGCTACTACTAAAGCGCAACAACGTTTTTTTATTGGCCGCACCCCGTTAATATTATAATATAATAATATAAGCCGGTTACGCGACGCGATGCGTTTAAAAGCTAAATAATCCTCTGCCTCTCTCGGTTTCCGGTATCCGGGCGTGCCGTCGAACCGTGTCGTCTCCGGAAAGACGCAATTTTCCGGTCTCGGTTAACACATAATAACATAATCGGATTGATTATACGTATATACGCCGCCGAGAGCTGACTAGGTCGCCGAGGTTTTTTTTTTCCCCTTCTTCATCTTTTTTTAAAATACGTTACTACCAGCAGCTTTGCTCTGGTAATAAATGGTTTCGTTACGTCGTCGGCGGCAAACGCAGAGGATATTACATAACATTTATATATATATACATATACATATTGCGGACCACAAAAGATCTAAAACCCGATTCAGCGGTATTAAACGCGCGGCAAAGGCCTCGCTGGCAAATGTCCATTTATACTACTATATATATACTGAACTCGGTTTAACGAAAAGTTATCCACGACGTTTCCGAACTGCCGGCATCTGTGCCAAACAAAAATGTAATTTTCCTTTTGCATAATATTATAAAAAGTTAAATGTTAAAATATATATTCGCGTTCTACGTAGTATTATATATTATATTCTCTCCTATATGCATCGTGATTTATACTGTGTTCTTTATCCAACAAAAACCCAATGGTAATTTGTTCCCAACGCGCGTCTTTTATTCATCTTCATTACTAAACCTCCCCTAAAACATTTGTCTCCTATCTATACCATTCGAGTGTTTCTTCGTTTCTCCACTTCATGACTGCGACTACTTCGAAATATTTATTTATTTATTATCATATTATTAGTATCTAAAAATAATGAAATTAATTCTTCTTCTTTTTACTCAGAAAACTTTAAAAAATTGGTCACTTTTAATCATTTTCATTTATATTCGAATAAGCCGGCGAATTATTGACCCGAAGAGTGAAGAATATCCGTGGTGTGAAGTATATTGTCCGACTAAGTCTATAAATATAGACAAGAAGTCTATACTTTACTTTAAATTTTTTTTTTTATCTAGTATATAAAGGAAAAAAGATCAAATGAGAAAAAAAATTCAAAAAAAAAATTCCAAAGTTTTTTAGCACCAAAATGTTTCAATCGTTTCGCACGATGGGTGGGATTCTCTTGACGTATTGTAAAAACATTAGTAATCTTCACTTCGTTCAGAGTCGAATACATCAATTATAATGGACTGTATTAAAATATATAAGAAGTACACCATTTTTTCTATACATTATTATTCATTATTAGGAGAGCTTTCGACACATGAGATATTTTGTTACAAAAAAAAAAAAAAAAAATACAAAATACGAAAACGCTATGGTTGAGATTTCGCATAATTATATTATTATTGTAATAACACGAATATTTATCACGAACTGATATCGGCTGTACCTGTAAACATCGTAGTCGTCCTACCTAATTTACCCAGTGGGGCGCAACTAGGATTTTTTCAAGGGGGTTGTCCACTTATAAATTTCTACTATAATTACGATTTGAATAAATTTAAAATTATAATCAATGATAATGGACACTTTACAAGAATTCATTAATTTATAAATTTCATGTAGCAAAATCTAACTGCCTTTTCTACGAGTGTTAACATATTTTTATAACGTTATTTGTAGATGAATATGACGATGAGCATGTGTAAACTCCCCTAAATTCAGGTAAATTCCCCTAAAAATGAAAATTATTTTCATCTTTTTTCTTATCAAATAGTAAACTCCCCTAAAATTTATTTTGCTATACCGTATTACTCATATGTAAACTCCCCTAAAAAGGTTACGTTATTGTGTTAATCATACGTATGTAGACTCATCTAAAATGATTTTGCAACGGAATTACTTTCTAAGTAGATTCCACTAAAAATGTATTCGATTATTATCAGAAATTATAGCAATTTATAGCGATTATTATTTTATATCAAAGTAACTAATAAGTTATTATAATATTAGACTCGATAAATGTTCAAAATCCATAATTGCTTATCAAATCTAACGACCAACTAGTCAACAATTAGATACAGATATTTAATATAATTTAATCCTATCAAAAAAATAACTGAAATGTAATGTTAATATTTATATAATAATATCATATCATAATATTATAAGACATTGAAAATCAGCTATTTTAATAATTTATTAATCGATATCGAAATTGGATTTTAATTCCACAAGAAAAGTCGATCATTATGTTAACTAAATTACTTGTCAAGCCAAACGCTAGTTACTTTGCAATCGACAAAAATCGAATACCTTTTTTAGGGGAGTTTACATAATATTATTATGAACACTACGGAAGCAAAATAATTTTTTAAGGGTAGTTTACTATCAGGGGAATTTACAACATTTCATTTAGGGGAGTTTACAATCTTCCTTATAGAATATGTTAAGCGTCACATGTTCAAAACAATATGCATTTTTAAAGCAAATGTATCGAGTAAGTTTATTTCTGAACTAGTAGATAATTATAATTATTATTATTGTAAAGTTAAAAAAGGATTCCTCCCCCCCCCCCCGATGTTCATTGAATAAAATTTTCATAAACATATTATGGTTTAAAGGGGGCTGGTGTCCAGAAATCCAAAACACCCTACTCGGTGAACTTTTACCTAACCTAACCTAAGAAGAGTACGGCCACCTCGCGCCATCGTTGCCGCGTTTCGACTGAGGCCATTGTGCTTGTAGTTGTTGCTGCTGCTGTACAGCCAAACCGACGACGACGACGACGAGGAGTCGTGTGCAAGTTTTCGCGAACGGTGTATAGTTGTGCACAACAACACGGCCGGCACACAGTAATGGCTGCCAATTAAACCGCTTCAAAGGAACCACTCGTGAAGCCAGCCCCCCCCCAATATGGCCTACCTTTCGACGCGACTCCGTTGTACACACCGTGCGCGCTCGTGTAGATTATTATTATTACGAAGTATACGTCATAATAATATGCGTTTATTATTATTATTATTATTATGCGAGCGGATACTGTCGACTGGCCGACTGCTGCTGCTGCTGCTGCACGGTGTAGATATAATTATTATTATTATCTCTGTACTCCTCAAACACTTTTTAGATTTTGAACGAAGTGAAGCTAGTGTTTTTTTACAATGATGTTTATTTTTTATTTTTTTTTTGAAAATACTCGCCCAAAAGTTTCGATCAACAACTTTTTGAAACCGGATTTGCCTTTAGATTGTACTTTGGAGAGGTCATTTTTTGAATTTCTCAATTCTTCAACTTTTTTTTTTTTTGGAAAAAACTACCCAAAATGTGACAAAAACGACTCGGAAACCATTATTTTTTTGATCCGAACTATATGAAAATTTAAACATAGATAGAAAATCGTATAAGAAAGATAATTTTGGCGCAAGAAAATTTCGGAAATGTGAAAAAAAAAATATTGGACATTTTTTTAACATTTATTTTTTATATTATTAACTTTTTTCGTTCAGAATCGTTTTATCGAAGAAATGATTTATCGTTTCGTTGAAATTCAATACACCCGTCAAGAGAATCCCACCCGACGAGCGAAGTACACACTTTTTTTTGCTAACAATAATATTGTACAGGGTGTCCCCCGCCGAGAATCGGCCAATAATTGTGATATTATCTCTTGAGGTAATCATAAAGATAATCAAATTTTGGTTTTTTTTTTTTTTTTTTTTTTTAGGTATATGACAATAACTTCTGCGAGTTTTTATAATATTATTGAGTTTAATAATGTTTTGTGCGGAAAAAAATCTTTTTATTTTTTATTATTTCGAAATTTTTTTGTTGTGTAGCCGTATTGTAAGGAGTTTTTTTTTCTAACGTTTCAATGTTTAATTTTCATTAACCAAATTATTTTTTTTAGTTTTCATAAAATGAGTGTATTATTAGATTCATATAAAGATGCTTAGAATAGGCAATCTTTTAATAATACACACATTTTGTGGAAATAAAAAAATATTAAAAATCAATAGATTAACGCATTTAAAATATTAAAACGTCAAAATTCTCAGAAAAATAAAATCCATCAATTAATTATCAAGGGCTGTCCAAAAATTTTGCAAAAGTAATGAAATAAAATATATATATTTTACCAAACCATAACATTCAATACAAATTTCAAAATACTTGTAATTCTTGACTCTGTGAGCCTTCAAAAAAAAATCATAATTTGATTATCCTCAATATTTCAAGAGATACCGGAATGAGCAAATTGTCCCTCGTCGGGACATTCTATGTGTGTAGTATCTAAATGAAATTTATTCTCGTTCTAATCTTTTCGTACATACTGTAATTATTATTAATATAATATAATGATTATTGTATATTTATTCGCGAGTAAAAACGTAACGACAGAAATTAAAAGTTTAAATTTGCACACGTTAGGTAGAGGTACTTCAAAGATTGTTGAAGGAGTAGAAAAAGTTTTTTTTTTTCACTCGCGAACGACGCTACGCCATGTGCCATTATAGAAGTAAAAATGAACTCGTTTACAGAGTCTTATTAACGAGACTTTAAATGTTTTTTTACTAGTACATTTTCACTTTGTTTACAATATTATATAATTCAGTGAAAAAAAAATACTGATATTCTCCAAAAAAAAAAAAAAAAAAATACTTTTAAAAAGTAAAAGATCAAAAACAGAGTAATACAAACTACTTTTTGCCAAAAATAACCTGATAGACAAGTTTCTAATTTACTTCGTTATTCTCATACCATTTCTGTAAACTTTCCTCTTTTCTTCTCAGTTTTATCAATTGCTTGTGGAGTATCCAATACTTGGCGACTGATTTAAAAAATTTAACCATTTTTAGCACTATTATGTATAGTGAAATGAAAAAAAAACATCTGAATTCCTAAATTCTCCAAAATATGCAGCCTTTAAGTATTGGGCTTTGAAACAAAATACAGGTACAAAGGTAATTGGTAAAACTAAGGTGAAATGAAGAAAGTTCAGGAAAGTGGTAGGAGAACAATGTTAACTAATGTAGTATTATTAAGTTCACTCGTAAAGAATATACGTATAGAATATTATTCAGGAAACAAAGACTTATTTAGTCTTCCTACAAAAAAAAAAAAAAGGCCAGTAAAAGACAAATTTTGAAAAATTTGATTATTTAATACTCCTATATTAAATACCAAATGTGTTTTTTTATTATTTAAGCAAAACACAGCAAACATCATTGTAAATTATCAAAAAAGTAATTTCAAAATGAATTAAGTACCGAATTATTTTGAAATATTGTCTAAAACTAAGAAAAAATTTATTGTATTACATATTATTCTAGATAACAAAGCAGTATATGCCATTTTATTGCCCTACACAAAAGTTTTTCAACGTTGTTTTTATTACTAATATAAGGTATAAATTATTATAATAATTGTATAATCTTATTTATGCTGTTAAACTTTATAAAGTCCAAAATGTTAATAAAATGTACTGCCCATTAAAAATAACAATGAAATAAGTTACAAATAAAACAAATAACAATGTATTGAATGCCCATTTTCGTCATAAAAAGTGATTAAATATAAAATTACATCAAAGTGAAAAATTAGGAAATCAAAAACACCTCGAAGTTCCAACATTTTGATTTTTGGGTATATACTGTCATTTTTTTCAAGAGGGCCATATTCAGGTAGTTATATGATTATGTACACATTATAAAAACACGAAATTTGATACGTGTAACAGGGTAGTTTTTGCTATTTAGTAACATTATATATTTTCAAAAGTATAATATTGATTTACTAAAAAATTTAAATATTTAAGTGACTGGAACTTATTTAGCTTTGTCTGTAATTTATACTGTTCTGTTACAGAAACAATTAAAAGAATATCTAAAAAGAAAATAATGTCGTGTAGAAGAAAAACTATTGAAAGTGAGATTGATTTTCTATATTCATAAATTATATTGCAAGTAAAAAAAAAAATTTTCCAATTTTTTTTTCAGATTTTCAAAATATTTTCGCACCAAAACTTACTTGATATTATTATCTATCTATATTTAAATTTTGATAGAGTTGAGTTTAGATTAAAAAAAAAAAAAAAAGGATGGTTATTAAAACGTTTTTTTGTCAAACGTTGAGTAGTTTTTCTCAAGTTTTGAGAGAACTATTGAGAATTTTGAAAAATGGTTTTTCAAAAGTATCATTCAGAGGAAAATTATGATACCAAAGTTGCTGGTCGAAACTTGTGGACAATACGAAAAAAAGGTTTACAGAAAAATGAAAAATAAACTTTATTGTAAAACATATTATTTAAAACTATTATTATTTATTGTACAAATATTATTATATAAAATATAAACGAGTGTGAGCGTTTTAAACGTCTCGTGTATACCTCTGAAAAAATGATATGTCAAACGTATTAAATTTTTTAATTCGCACAGATTTTGAAAAATTGTTACTAAACGTGTGATATAATAAAAAAAAAAACTCTCTTAGAGTATCCTTTCTACGGGAAGGCAAAGTACGGGGGGAGTACTCGACGAGAACTCTCGAGCAGCATAAAACGAAAACGAAATACCCTTGTTTTCGAAATAGTTTTGCCGTTAATTCCCGTCGTAGTACCCGCGTCGAGTACGGTAGTTTGGGCCGACGAACAAAAAAAAAAAAAAAAAAGGTAAAACGAACTCATTTTATCAAGCCCACAAACACGTTTTGTGTTTGAAGAGGAAACACAAGACGTTCACTAATGAGCTTTACTGAGAGTAAACTGCTGGACAGTGTAAGCAAAAATGAAAAAAAAAAAGCCGGACATACTTCGCACGATGGGTGGGATTCTCTTGACGGGTGTATTGAATAGTATGTTATATTATACTATTACATATAGTATGTTAGAAAAATGTCCAAAATTTTTTTTTCACATTTTCAAAATTTTTTTCCGCACAAAATCTTTCTTATATGATTTTATTCTATCTATGTTTAAATTTTCATATAGTTCGGATCAAAAAATAATAGTTTCTGAGTCGTTTTTGTCAAATTTTGGGCAGTTTTTTCCAAAAAAAAAAAAATGGAGAATTAAGAAATTCAAAAAATGACCTCTCTAAAGTACCATCTAGAGGCAAAACCGGTTTCAAAAAGTCGCTGATCGAAACTTTTGGACAAGTGTTTCCATACGAAAAGTTGTACTCAGAAAAAAAATAATAATAATAAACATAATTGTAAAAACACTAGTCACTGACGTGACTAGAAAGGTTTTAACAGAAATGTTTAACAATGTAAGAACACATTTTTCTTATTAATTACTTACGCTTTGTGTACATTTTAAGAAAAAAACTAATAATTGTATGGTTCAACAAACAGATATCTCCAGACCTTTTTATTTATTTTTTCTCAAAAGCGTTTAAAAATTTGTTTGCATATTATTTGTCATAATATCAATTATAATATTATTGCCAAGGTATTTGAATATATTTGTGTGTTAATTTTTAAACCTATTCCTGTTTTTTATTTTTTTAATAGCTTTTTGTTCTTCTTGAACAATTCGAAAAAGTGGATATGTCTGGTCTGGTTGTTGCCGCCAGGTCTTCACAAATATTAAAAATTTATGTTACAAAAAAAAAAAAATTGTACTATAATTTTTTCCAATTTTCACTGGTTTTAAACACACAGTGCGACGTGCGGTCGACGTGCGTCGTACAACGACGACGCAGGTACTCGCGTGTGATCTCGTTATCGTGATTTATGACAAAATATTAGACGCTGCGTCACATTGCAGACAAGACTTACAAGTACTAGCGCGCGCGCGCGCGCGGACATGAGAACATCCTGCGAACGACGGACGGCGCGTGAGAGCCAAACCCCCCCCCCAGTCTTCGTTACCACACATTACAATAATAATAATAATAATAATAATAATAATATCTCGTGTAAACCTACAGATTCCGATGTGCGTGTGTGTGTGTGTGTGTGTGTGTGTGTGCGCGCGTCTTGTAGTACACTATAGTAATAATAATAATAACGAAAACACATGAGAAGAAAAAAAAATGATGACGCGAAGTAGCTGGTTGAGGGGAGGTGGAGGGGGGGAGAGACGAAGAAAAAAAATAAAAATAAAAGAAGACCGACACCACTACAAAGGTCAACAGGTGACGTTGGCGCCATACGATGAATGCCGCCCACGATCTCTGTCGTCTCTCGCGCGCGGTTTCTTTTTCCTTCGTACAACGACACGTACACTCGTCGTCGTGACATATGGTCGCTGCTGCTGCTGCTGCTGTTTGAGTGATTTCTGTGTGTTTATTATTATTATCATTACCATTCGTCGCGTTGCTTTCGGGGTTTTTGTTTTTGTTATCCTCCTTTCGCCCTCCGCCTGAATTTTTTGTACTTCTCCGTCTGTATCTTTATGCGCTTTTCAATAGGGCTGCTGCTGCTGCTGTGACGGAAGAATAATAATAACATAATATTATTATCTATCATCTCACATCGGTGACAATCTGCTACCGGTGGCGTCTACGCCGCGCGCGCGCACGACCTTCGACGACGTGTACACAGTGTGTTCTACACACACGGTTCCGCGACGACGACCGACAGTTCACACACTTCCTTTTCAATGATGAAACGACCTTTTTTTTTTTTTGTTTTTTTTTTCCACAACCAAACTCACTACTCCCACAACCCCCCCTCGTCACAATTCATTCTCAAGATCGTAGGTCTCACTAGGTATCTACAACTGTGATTATAAACATTAATCATCGATTGTGTGTGTGTGTGTGTGTGTGTGTGTGTGTGTGTGTGTGTGCACAACAAGTACAAAGTAATTACTAATATAATATTATAAGCTACGTCCAAGGTCGCAGTCAAAAAAAATAAAAAAAAATCCTCTCTTTTCTCGAGGGTTAGGGGTTGTGGTTGTCGTATAATAAGGGACACCTTAATAGTACTATTGATTCTAAAAAAACAAAAATTTTTCCTCCGTCTATGAAAATTTGAAATTTACATAATATTAGTTATAACCCATAAATTTAAAATCGAAAATATAATTCACACGTTTGTCTCCACGTATTTTTATTTTAGTTTGATTAAAGATTTTTTGTATTTGTATTTTTTTTTATACCTATTAGAAATGTGTAATTAAATTTTAAAACTATTTACTTTTCTTTTAGCGTGTTAATGAAAATCCAAAATGAAAAACGAAGAAAACTCAATTCAATTCAATTCATAAAAAAAAAAAAATACTTATTAAGTACATTTACTGTATAAAGTTGATCGAAAATTTACACACACACACATAAATAAGTTTAGTAAATTAATGAATTGATAAAATCAAGTAAATAAAATGCAACATTAGATAATATTGAACCACGACATTTTTGGATTGCAACAATTTTGACTCTCGACAAGTTTCCCACATTATTGCGGTAATACACGTCGATATGGATCCTAAGTAAAGCACAGCTATATTATATAGTTTACTGATTATAGTACAATAAAGCAGCATAATATATTATTTCGACGAATAATATTGATCGATCAATTATTTGGGTAGATTACAAAACAATTATTATTATAATAAAATTGCACAAAGTTCGTGCTGGTGGTCCTCCCGAATAGGAGAGCACAATAGAAAAATAAAAAATCGTAGGTATAACCAAAAATATACATATAGACAAAGCGTACAAGGTCAAATCGAACGTCGTCGTGTGAAATCAAAATGCAACAGAAGAATAATTATTCATATACATAATATTATTATAAATGATAAATCGATCAGTGGCGCCAATAACGACACTCACCGGTCCATCACGTGGTCGCCGCAGCCCGTCGCACTTCTAAGACGAGAAGACGTGAGTGTTTTATAGGTATTTGATTAGATGTATTTTTTTTATTTTTTTTTTTTACGAGCACTCACATTCGTATTGTACGTTTTGAATCTACTACGCGATCTATTAACGTGCTTGTCAGCACCAAACACACACACACACGACAGTGTACCACAATCGAATTAAATAATAATTATAATAATAATAATTTACATTATATATATATATGTGTGTGTGTATAGGACAAGTATCTGTTGGATCTAAAGAGCGACGACGTGCTATTGAAAAAATGGTATCTCAATAGACGTGACAAGCGTGATTACTGGTTGAAGAGCTATTGAAGACACACAAACCGGTATTTTTTTTCAATTGAACGGTGTGTTGTTCCCTTGCTCGTGACAAGGGCTGCTGCTGTTAACACACGCCAACAATCGTTTTATTATTTCATCGCGGCGCGCAGAATAATCATTATAAGATACACACACATATATATATATGTGTGTGTGTGTTTTAACCAAAGTACTCGAACGCCAGTTTTAGTGTGAAATTAAAAAAATTATTTCGACTTAATGTGATTACCACCTACGCTGGCAATCACTGCTAATTTTCCGGTTTTTTTTTTTTTTTTTTTGTGAATATTACACGCTTTGGACGACAATATTGCCATTCCCGACAAAAAAAAAAAAGACAGCAGCAGCTGCATTTTTAATTTTTTTTTTTTTTTTTCCAAGAGAGCCAATTAAAGTTCAAACATGCATTTTTTGTTCTGTTTTTGATATTATTTGTAAAAGTTAGTTGATTTTGTTTTTATTCACTATAGGATTTCTATGAACATTAATAATTTTTAATTAATAATGCCTTTTCGCCGGTATGTGAGGTCTTTGGCGTTTATACGAAAATAATTAACCTCTTTGGACAAAAAAAAAGTTAATACAGCTTTTGTGGGAATATATAGGGAAAACCTTAGATCATAATTTACAATATTATAAAATATGCAATATGTATATTGTGATTTAAGGGATCTAAGGAGAAAACTAGGCGTACGCAAACATTGTTTTGCAAGTAATTATATTTTATCATAATATTTGAACCGTTTATTATTAGAAATTCTTGATGCTAGGAACATGATATCAAATCCATGGAAGAAACTTGGAGTACACATATTATATGATACTTTTATGCATTTACGATAAAAAATTAAACAAATACTGAATTAATTACCCACTAATAATATATTTAATGATATCATAATATGAGATACCTTCATGCATGAAGAGTTTAACTATAATCAAATAAAAAGGTAAAAGTATGTTTTTTTTCCAAAAACGTATCATTTAAATATATTAAGTAATAATTTATTTATTACTTAATTTTATTATTTTAATGTTGCCCTATTTAACTAGGTATAAATTGTATTTAAAATCAATTGTGGACGACCTATGTAACTGGTAACAGTAGTAGTGAAGAAATTGAATTCTTAAACTACATAAATCAAAATTTCAACAGTATTTGAATTAAAACAATATCTTATTTAAACTGTATATAAATCAATTATAATCTGGACAAAATAACGAAATCTAAATTTTAAAACGTTATCAGTTAAGAATTAACTAAAATATGAAGTAATAGTACATTAACATATTGTAATTATTAGAGCTCTAACTAACTTCAATTAATAGTATTAAAGAAAATCTTTAGTTTAATAAGACTCTGATAAAATTGTATTTTATAAATTCAAAAATCTTCAGTTAATCTAAAATTAAGATTAGTAGTTAAAGGACTATACTTTGAGCCTCCTCGAACACCCATAAATAATACCCACGTGGCTCTGACTAATATGAGTCATCATCATAATGTATAGACGTCACAAGGGACATTCGAATTGAAAAATAAAATTAATAATGCAGTGGAGGATAATCTGCATTTACCAATCACAGAGGATCTATCCGTTTTATGATGTACTAATTTACCTGACATGCAGCTGTTGGGACTGAACGCTGGATTCTTTTGTAATTGTTGAAATCCTGAAAAGAAAAAAAAAACCACGAATTAACGTTATGTATTAGATTCTGAATGAAGTGAAGAAGCTAGTGTTTTTAATGTTTATTTATTTTTATTTTTTTTCTGTGTACAACTTTTCGTATGGAAATACTTGTCCAAAAGTTTCGATCTTTTTGCAACTTTTTGAAACCGAATTTGCCTCTAGATTGTACTTTTGGAGATGTCATTTTTTGAATTTCTCAATTCTTCAATTTTTTTTTTTGGAAAAAACTACCCAAAATTTGACAAAAACGACTCGGAAACCATTATTTTTTTGATTCGAACTATATGAAAATTTAAACATTGGTAGAAAATCATATAAGAAAGATTTTGGAGCGAGAAAATTTTGGACAATTTTTTTTATTTATTTTTTATATTATTAAATTCCCTCGTTCAGAATCGTTTTATTGAAGAAATGATTTATCGTTTCTTTAAAATTAAATACACCCGTCAAGAGAATCCCACCCGTCGTGTGAAGAACACCCATCGTGTGAAGTATGTACGGTTTTTTTTTTTTTTTAGTGTAAAATATACAATATAATATTTTTTAATGTCACTTTTTCATGTCATTTTTTAATATTTTATGATTTTTTTTTTTTTTTTGTAAATGCTTTTTTTACATATTTTTAATTCATCAAGTTCCGGACCCTAATTATGTGATTAAATATAAAATCGCGTAACACGTCATTATTTGCATGCAATTATTATTCCCCGTGCACGTTATACTGTCCCGTGATTTCGGAGAAATTCGCGGAGAGAGAAGAACGTCAAATATTCTTTGTTGTACCCGTTTGATTATAAAAGGTATATGGTTTTTTTTTTTTTATATATATATATATTATATTCGCGTTTGTCATCTGATCCTTTTTTGCAAACGGTTAAAAGATTTGCACATATCATATTATATTATAAATGTATTACCTACTCTTCATTCAATTCCTAACCGTCGCGTTATACGGGTAGGTTTTGTGTACGATCAAACGTACATCACCACACAATATAATAATAATAATAATATGACCTTAAATTTACCGTCGATTGGAATTAAATACATATACAGGGTGATTTTTTAAGCGTGCTCACCCCAATTTTCGGCCGTAAAAATGCAAAATTTGGGATTGGAATTATATTCGGGTTATTTTTCTGTGAATTTTGATGTATTGAAATTAAAATTTGAACGAGTAGTTTTTGAATTATTCAAATTTAAATATTAAGGAAAATCGTCACTTGGGCACATATTAATTAACCTTTAATCACAAAATAATTAGTCAAAATGTTCATAGATGTCGTGTGTAAGAGATTAAATTTTACATTTACAAAATATTAATTAGTCAGGTCTCATTTACCTATTAAGAATAAATTAAAATATGACGTGCTCAAGTTTCTCGATTTTCCTTAATTATTTAAATTTGAATAATTCAAAAACTAGGTACTCGTTCAAATTTTTTTATTTCAATACACCGCAATTCACAGAAAAATAACCTTAAGGTGTGACATGAAAAAAAATGAGTTATGAAAAATATTGGTTTTATGGTATGTTGAACATTTCGGATGAAAAAAAAAAATCCCAAATTTTGCATTTTTACGGCCAAAAATGTGGAGGTGAGCACGCTCAAAAAAAGCACCCTGTATATACACATGTATAAGGAATCGAAAATCTCATTGACTTATTTATCTCCGCGGCGGATTTCCCATGGTCTATAACATTATATCGGCAGTACCCGATGATCGATCGGAGAAATAATAAAATAAAAAAAAAAAATAAAAAAATCCGTCTTTATATTTCTCTTTTTATAGACTCTCTCGTTTATATAATACATATACGTGGTAGTGGTGGTGAATTTCTGTGTGTGTGTGTGCAAACTGTACGCACAAGTATCGAATTACGCGACGGTGTGTGTGTGTGTGTGTGTGTTTTGATTCGCAAAGGTAATCCGACCTGACAGTTATCGTGTTTCTTTGGTTCGTAGAGAATGCGCAATAATTATATTATATATACACTCTATTATTATTATTAAACACAAATCGTTTTTATTGAACGTGCGCGTGCGCGAGCGCGATACACTCAATATCCTATATCCGGGGAGGTATTATGTATAATAAAACGTCCGTCGATAAAAGATTCGGTATTTTTTTTTTTTTCGATTTTTATATGGAGAAGAAATTGGGCGTTTTGTTTTGTCAAAGACTCCCCCCCCCCGCTCCGCGTGTACACGATAATATTCGTCCGGAGAAAAACCGAATTCAATACTCTGCCCCTGCCAGAGCATTTTTATCGAAGAAACGCGCGAGTGTATATTCCTTTTGAAAAAAATATATATTGGAAAAAAAAAAATAAATAAAAAATTATACACACACACACACACACACACACAATAAAACGCGCGGTAATATAAACTGCTTACGGGGTTTTTTTTTTTGCAAATACCATTGAAATATTATTATAAAAACACGTGTTATTATTTCAATCACTATTTACATACACCACCACTGTGTGTGTGTAGTTGTTTGTCGGTTTTTTAAAAGTTATTATTATTATTAATTTCGGTTCGTGAGAAATAATATGTATAAAACGAGGTTCAATGTCGGGGAAAGTGCATTCAAACGATTGATGGGTTCATTGTAACATAATATGTTTTTAAGCAAACCGATTAATAAAACGTGGATAAATTATTATTACCGAAAACAATTAACGCATCATAATCGCGTTTTGTTAGATTTCGCCTGAGAAAAATTGTGTTTATTTTTTTATTTTTTTTTTTATTTTTTGAACATTTTTTGTACAGATCTACTCGTCAAAAAATCTTGATCAGCCACTTTTTGAAACTAAATTTGCCTCTAGACGGTATCTTAGAGAAGTCATTTTTTGAATTTCTCAACATTTCAATTTTTTTTTTTTTGAAAAAACTTCTCAAAATATGACAAAAAACCTATGGACACATCATTTTTTAATACAAACTTTATGAAAATTTAATCATAGATAGACAATAATATGGAAAACATTTTGACGCAAGAAAATTTTGAAAATGTGAAAAAAAAATTTTTGAACATTTGTCTAATACTTTTTCCCCCTTTTTTTGATTAGATAATAAAGTAAAGTAAAGTAAACTATAGACAAGAAAGCCATATAGACGTACTTCGCACCACGGATATTCTTCGCTCTTCGGGTCAGATACTCTTGGTGAGAGTGTTGTTGAAAATGAAAAATGTTTTTGTTCTTTATGCTATTAACTTTTTTCGCTCAGAATCGTCTTATTGAAGAAATGATTTCTTTAAATACACGCGTCAAAAGAATCCCACTAGACGTGCGAAGTACACACTTTTTTTTAATTTACAACTCTATTTTTAATAATTTGTTTTTTTTATTATTTCAATACAATTTGAAATAAAAATCATCATTATTTTATATAATTTTATTGACCAAATCTGGTAATATTGCAGCGGATTCTCATGCAAAATCGTGTTATCTACATAATATTGCGAGTAAAATAAAAATAAAAAATGTTTTTGTGCTATGGAAATTTGCAGAATCGCGTGTTACTCAGTGTGAAACATGCAGTTCATACAATAATATACGAGTGATATGAATTCTCAAAATATGACACTAAATCTATGTCGAAACAAAACGTATCCTCGAGTTTTGAAATAATAATGATATTTTTAGATTCTGAACGAAGTGAAGAAGCTAGTGTTTTTACAATGATGTTTATTTATTTTTTCTGTGTACAACTTTTCGTACGGAAATACTTGTCCTAAAGTTTCGATCAGCAACTTTTTGAAACCGGATTTGTCTCTAGATTGTACTTTAAAGAGGTCATTTTTTGAATTTCTCAATTCTTCAATTTTTTTTTTTTTGGAAAAAACTACCCAAATTCGACAAAAACGACTCGGAAACCATCAATTTTTGATCCGAATTTTATGATAATTTAAATATAGATAGAAAATCATCTAAGAAAGATTTTGAAAATGTGAAAAAAAAATTTTGGACATTTTTCTAACATTGCTTTTTTTTCTTATTTATTTTTTATATTATTAACTTCCCTCGTTCAGAATCGTTTTATTTGTAGAAATGATTTATCGTTTCTTTAAAATTCAATACACCCGTCAAGAGAATCCCACCCGACGTGCGAAGAACAACCCGACGAGCGAAGTACACACATTTTTTTTTTTTTTTCTGTTATACGGAATTTCGTGCTTGTTCAAAGTGGTGGTGGTGACGTGCGAATACGCGCACGCGTGGGGGTAAGATGCAATAAGCCAGGGTGCGTATACATTGAATAAGCTGCTTTAAGTGTTGAATTTCTAATTCATCGTGGCCGTTCTACCCTACTCTAATAATAATAATAATAATAATAATAATAATTCTATGACAAGAGGGGCACCCACGACCGTGTCGCCACTAATTAATCTCGTGTAGAACGAAATTATTATTATTATTATTATTATTATTTATAATGTCGGATGGGGGAGGGGTGGGGTGCAGAGAGTGGTGGATATGTTGTTTGAGCGAAAACGGCATATTAACTGGTACTAGTAGTGTTGTGTAGAAGTTCAAACCGCAGTCATTGGGGACACTTAACACCTGCTGCCACGGTGTTCAATATTATTAAGTTGAAAAATTACACTTATTATGAAAAGTAATGGCGTCAAGGTTACGTTACTGAATTATATTTTTCGTACGTGTTGTAATGGGTTACATATAATTTTTAAGTCACTCTCACATGTAAATTGTTACAGTTTTTCAATAGCTAATTTAAATATAAGGTACTTAGAGTTATATTTTAGATTCTGAACGAAGTGTTTTTACAATGATGTTTATTTTTGTTTTTTGTAAACACTTTTTTGCATAGATATACTTGTCCAAAAGTTTCGATCAGTGACTTTTTGAAACCGGAATTGCTTTTAGTTGGTACTTCATTATTCTTCAATTTCTTTTTTTCAAAAAAACTACTCAAAATTTGACAACAAGTATACTTAATGGCAACAAGTGTATTTAATATTTTATAGTTTGTAACGAAATAAGCTTTGGTATTGAGAAAGATTTAAACTAAAGATAAAACTAATTCATATTTTGTAACTAAATACACGATTTCAGAGAAACTTATAACCTGATACGAGTAATCAAGAAAGTATCATTCCAACATCGAATGTTTGATATTATTATATATTTATTAATATTAAATCTGGTGTTATTAATATGAGAAAATATTATTTCTATCCAAAAAAACTATGATTTCGAAACGCGAATTAACCTACTCTGTTCGAACGAATTGATCTATAAAATAAATTATAAATAAATAAAAGGATGTCAGAAATTCTAGTCACTCGACACTTTGTTATGATTTGTTCGTGTAATTTCCCTCAATTTTTTTTATTTGTATTTATTTTGGGTAGTCAGCAACGGTTTTTTTTGACAACGGTGACCGGTTAGAACTACGACGATTTAATTTACGTTTTACGTTTGTTTTTTAATTACACCGATGACACAATAACACGCGAGTGCGCTGTCTCAATTTAAAAGTTCTTTTTTTTTTTTTTTTTTTTGCTTCTATTGTTGTTGTTTTAAACAACTCAAACTCAAACACGAATAACGCGCGTTTTGTGTCGTTATTAATTGTATTGTACAAAATAGTAATTATACCGTATGACTTGTGAGTATATTATTATTATTATGCTGACACTACAGCGTTATAATTACACTAAAACGTTTTTGAGTCAATTATTCGTTTTCTAGTAAAAATAGGTGCGTCGACTAATAATAATAATAATAATAATATTATTATTGAGCTGATGTACTTTTAATGTCATATCAACGATGAAAATAGATAACAAATAGGTAAGGATAAAATATGATTATAAAGTCTTTGTATTGTTAATTCGTATTTCATAATATTGATTTTGTATTTTAAGTTTTAAATATTATGTAAAATTAATCATTCAAAAAATATGATATTTTGTCTATATTGTTTTATAAGTATTGAATATATATGTTTTTATAGAATTCACATTTAAATAAAAAAATCAATTTACTAGTTAATTTTTTGATCTACAATAGTTTGAATATTATTTATATACTTTTACTATAATATGTGATCTGTTTTCTTACGATTTCAGTGTAGAATAAAGATTTTTTAGATTCTGAACGAAGTGAAGAAGCTCATGATTTTACAATGATGTTTATTTTAGATTCTGAACGAAGTGAAGAAGCTTATGATCTTACAATGATGTTTATTTATTTTTTTATTTTTTCTCTTTCTGTAAACACTTTTTCGTATAGAAATACTGGACCAAAAGTTTCGATCAATATCTCTATAG
>JAIPRM010005929.1:0-19616 GCA_025469315.1 Stegophylla sp. TES_Ste_2020 | reverse complement strand
ATAATGATCTTGACAGTTAAAAAAATGGACGAGGGGGGGGCGCAAATTTGGTTTTCTGCCAGGGGCGCTACTGATTCTTTCTACGGCCCTGACAACAAGTATTGTTGTTTAAAGTCTAATGAAATTATCGTTATCAATCTACTAATTATCTACAATGTAATTTCCTTTAACATTTTTATGCTGAAAAATCCTTTTCGATTTTACGAGAAACTTAAAACATTCTTTAAAATATTGTCGAATATGTGACGCAAAATTTTATTTATGTACTATTACGAATAACGATAACGTTGTAAAAATGTTAACTCAGAGAAGAGGCAGTTATATTTGGCCACATGAAATTTCTATTCAATGAATATTCTTGTGTTCATTAATATTGATTATAATTTTATATTTAAATAATTATAGTAGACATTTATTATAGGTGAACACCCCCCTTGAAAAATTCATACTTGCGCCACTGTATGTGGGTATACACACGTCTCATGCACGCAGTAAATAATATTAGAAATTTTTTCATTTCAAAAATTACAAAAATAACGTATCATGCATAAAACTAGGACTCAATACTCAACCCCTCAGTATGTTATAACAGGATTTGAGTTTGACCGAACAGGGTAGTTTTCTTAGTTTTCGCTTTTACTTATAAAATTAATTCAAATTGCATAACATCGATTTAACAGCAATTTTTTCAGAACTAATCGTATCGAATTGTTTAAGTAGAAAATGCTAAAGATAATTTTTGTTTTAGTTCATGTTAGGGCTTATCAAGCATAGTATTTGAAAATAAAATAACATTTTAGAAATTTTGGTTAAAAAATATTACAAATTCAAGACCGTTCGCACAGCACGTGTAATACATGTTCGCATGTGAAGTATGATTGCATTGTACCAGTCCACATGACTATTAATAGGAGTGTATAGCTGAAGTGTTGGTACTACAATAACTCGGGGTGATCGTGAGGTAAAATGACGCCCTTGGCCAGAATTTTGATTGATGTTCATTTTGAAAGATAATAAGCAAACGAATAAATACAAAGTTTATCTTGAAGCGTTTTGTTCCTTAAAAAAAAAAACTGTTCATAACTTATTACATAATAATATGACGTATTAATTTTATTAAACTAGATAATAACAAGGAAAAAAAAACAGTTAAATTCTTTATAATATAATAATTATAGAGTTAGTAGGTACGTGATACGATCTCGTAAGTATACGAACATATAATTAACCGAAAAAATGTGTTTTATTGTTATTAAAATAAGGGGACTTAAAATACTTAATTATGACGACTTCTCTTGATTTTACCATCATATAGGTTACATAATACTATAACGGAAAAATGATAAATATTCCTTTGAACATATTTAAAGTTATCATAAGTGGAAAAAATGTTGAAATTTTACTTTAGTACTTTCCCGAGAAAACGGTAAGTAGTTTTGACGACCACCTAGAGAATCTCCTTGCCTTCAAGCCGATCCCCAACACACATGTAGTGTCGACGTCATTGACGTGGCCTATTGCGCAGCGTAGTAATTATTGTGGACGTCCAGCGAGGAAAAAAAAATATACTAATAATGTTATTACTACACGTAGGTACTTATCTCGTATAAGGGCCTTAGTTGGGAATTTGCATAGGAAAAAATAACAACAACAACAAAACGACAGTAAACATTCTGGTTTTTACGATTTTCTCGAACGCGCAGAGGCCAGAAATAAGGTAGGCAGGCAGATTGTGGAACGTATATTGTAAACCCATTATTATGGTATATAATATAATATGTACATTATGTATGTTTTTTTTTTCACTTCAAATCAGGTAAAATCATAAAAAAACTATAATAGAAACACATTATGTAGATTCAAAATCGTTTATACAGCGAGTTTAATACTAAGTGAAATTCGATTTTATTCGTGTGTAGGAGTATATCTTAAGGTGACTATGTTTCGAAGAACATAAAATAGTAAATAAAAAGAGGTCAATCCAGCGAAATACTGATTTGAAAACATCGTAAAAAAAATCTTAACTTTTCAAAGATAACCATGTCTTTGACGTTTAAGCAAAATATCATTCCAAAATTTCGGTAATATTTTGTAATAAACCACGCATAAGTGCAGAAGACGATGACTCCAGTTGTATCAGAACAGTTTTTTGGACCGATAGATATTTGTTTCAAAGACTTGAATATTACATTTTGAATTTTTTTATTGTAAATACAAATTATTTTTTAACAGTGACGAAGAGTCATAGTTCACCCTATATATTTTGTGCCATCGAGGAGAAAAAAATGTACTTTTTATACAAAATAACGTTGGAAGCAGATAATCTCACTCGAATGAATTTCATCATAAGCATTTTCAATTCAAATTTTTGTAATAATTTACACTTGTTTTTATTTTACATTAACGCAATTCCATTTAGTCAATTATATTTCTAAATATGTTACAAATTATAGATCATTGAAATTTTATACAATGGTTTGAAAATATAGATCCATGGTTTAGCAGCTCATAATATCCAAAAAGTTAGAAAGTTAGCCATGACATCTATGCGTAAAAATGTTAATTTTTTAGATAGCAATATTAGAGTTCGATGTATTGTTGAAATTAGTATTATTTAAATTTCTGAATTTTTTGATTCTCAAGAAATAACGGTATAGATTTGAAAAATAAGACAAAAAGCATCATATGGGAAGTTTTTCAAGATTATAGGTCCGAAAAACAGAGCAGGACACTTTCACCTAAAAACGACCTTCTTCTCTTCTCCCAAAAATGAAGATAGTAATTTCCTTCAGATTTAATCGTTTTATATTTTGGTAAACATGTATCAAAATTAGTTATATGATTATTTTTCCGACGTTTTTTTTTATTATTTGTAAAAACACGCACAAAAACTGTTGATAGTCATTAGGTATACCTTTAAAAAGTTTATGACTAATAAATTTATAACGCATCATTGTCAAAAAAAGAAATTTCATGCTTCCCAAAATGTGGAACGTGAAAACGTGAACGAAAAGAAAAGGAAAATTTTTGGGCAAAGAGAAAAAGGTCGTTTTTGGTCGCAAAGAGTTCCGCCCGGAATTAAAGGACAATCTGCGTGAGGCAGGCAGTGTTGTCCAATAGATAAAAAATGTAGTATCTTTATCTTATTTAGATAGAAAAAAAATTGTCATCTAATGTTCATCTAGATGAAAATAATGGCCATCTAGATAATTTACAAAAATTGTTGTCTGTATTCGACTAATAAAGTTAAAAAAATTGGATATGAAATGCATTTATTCATGGTACACCGGTTCAGAGAAAATATAAATATGAAATACCTATATAATTCGGAACTATTTTTAAATTTATTTTTCTGAATAACCTCCAAATCATTGTGCTTAGTTAATACATTCATAATAATATTAATAAGTAGTATTATTTAAGTATTAATACCATAGATAATATAATGTACATCATGGTATATATAAATATATATATTATTAATCAATGGTGAATATGCAGATTCTATGAAATAAATACTTTGATAATAATAACCAGTCAACAACAGGTAGACACATGAAAAAAAACAATGTTTAATATTATATATTATTTATAGTATTTGAAGGTATAAAGTTCAGATGTCAGACATGAAAATAGAAATACCCAATTATAAAACCTTTAAGCCTATTCTGGTTATTTCCTGTCACGCCACTTTCTTGCTTACCTATTTGACTCCCTCTATGAAACAATTATCACTAACTTGAAAAATGGCATATTAGAGTATTTTAGTCGTGTGTGCAGAGCTAAGCTGTTTTTCTTATGTATACCAGTATATTATGTAAGATTCTTAAAAATTGCATTTACCAATATGTAAAATACAAACTACAATATTCTGAAAAAAGGTTGAAACTTTTGAACAAGTTTACCTAAAAAAATTATCATTTTAAAACACTAACTTAAAAAAAACGTTATGTACATTTTGTTTTGATTACTTATGATTTAATATTTAGTATAAAAAAATGTTTATCTCGTTTTTATCTAGATAAAGATGATTTTTTTTTTATCTATATCTAGACAAATATCATTTTTGCAGTAGCTATATTTATCTAGATAATTTCATTTTTATTTATTTTATCTTTATCTAGATATTTTTTTTTTTTTTATCTAAGCACAACACTGGAGGCACAGGACGTATGTTAAAAACGTAGCGCATTGTGTAAATAATTTAAAATCACTGTATTGGATTGTACCCATAGACACGGGGAGAAAGCGTAGTAAAATTAAACACGAGTAAAAAAAAAAAAAAAGACTAAAAATGGCCACGAAAGTACTTTTTTTTTTTTTATCGCTGTCGGTGAAATGTTTACTTTAACAATGAAAACCTTTTTTAAATTAATTTCGGAAAGTCTAGAGGGTGAAAGACCCTGTCGTCGAAACCGTAGCGTATACCGTCGACTGCAGTACTTGTACTGATGTAATCGTCATTGGCGCGACAATGGCTACAGTATAATAATTATTTCCGTCGTTCAGAGAGAGAAAGAGAGAGAGAGAGAGAGAGAGAAAATACAGTAATAATAATATTATTATTATTATACACACCGAGCACAGAATGTCTTTAGTTTGAAATTATAACATTGAAAAAAAAAAAAAAAAAACAATAACAACAACAAAATGACTGTAAACGTTCTGCTTTTTACGATATACGATTTACTCGAACGCACTGAGGGTTAGACAGAGGCATGCTGGTCGTGGAACGTTTGTATATATTATATACATATATATATACACGTATGTTCAGCTCCTTAGTACACTTTGTTAGGCAACGACGACGTCAGACTAGGGTCCATTCAATGTCAACTCCATCGTAAACGATATAATTAATGTTTTTATTATATTATTATATGTGTGCGTGTGTGCTCCACGTATAACTCTGTACCTATTATTATTATTATTATTATTATAAGCGCGAGTAAGTGGGTATGTGTGTAAAATTGTTTCCCTCTTCTTTTTCTCATTTTTTTTTTTTTTTCTATTTTTTATTTTAATAACGACTTTTTTCCTGCACGCCGCCGTTCCAATAACTCGTTGCTACGCTTTATGACCACCGGAGGCTCGGCTTTCGTCGTAGTCGTCGCCAGTCATAAAAACGGCAAAGAAGACCGCCGAAGTACACGGCCGAAATATATTTGCACGTGACAACGCACACATCCGAAAACGAACAACGTTCGCTCCTCGTTTTTCGTTTTAACAATAATTGGCTGACTACGCGATTATTATTGTTTACGTTGTTTCCAATCCATTGCGTAGAGCAGAGATTCTCAAAGTGCGACCCTCCGGGGGGGCTGCGAAAGCTTTATAAGGGGGTCGCGAGAAAACTTTAAAAATCAACATTCTATTGGTAGGACAGAAAAAATATTTGTGAAATTTGCGTGATAATAATCGCGTCCTATAGAGAGTGTACAGGAATTTCTCCTCGTTTCACTAACGTTTTTAATGAAAAAAAAAAACAAGCGCACCTATCACATTACAAGTAACTGATTGATTAAAACCTTTTATAATACATTTTTAATGTGAATATAAATATTAATCTATATTTGTTGTTTGTTTTTGACTTTTTGGTACCTACTCTAAACATTACTATTAAAATTATTTTTATAAGGGGGGCCCACGTGTGGGGTTGACCAAAATGGGGGGCCTGGCCTGAAAAGTTTGAGAACCTCTGGCGTAGAGGGTCTAAGGCGGCGGCAGTATAATATATTATGTACTTACGCGTGGGCTATGCCAAGCGAGTTGACCGATTTTTTTTTTTTTTTTGGTGATTTGAGTTACGCCGTTCTTACGAAAAAAATTCCAGACCACAATCTGAGTATAGATTTAAAATATAAAAGAATTTCAGTGATTAAGTTTGAAAATTGTACCGGGAAAACAATGACTTACAGTCAATGCGTGTACAATTTATATTATTCAGAGTGGAGCGAAAAAGATAGTAGTTTTACAATGGTGTGTGTGTGCGTTTTATTTAACGTCTCTTTATGGAAACACTTTTTTTGTATAGAATTACTTGTCCAGAAGTAAAATAAAAATAAGATTTTTAATTTTTGTTATTATTGTTGGCTGTATATTAGGGTGACCATAAGTCCTGTTTTATACAGGATTGTCCTTTATTTCGGTTCTGCGTCCTGTTGTCCTGATTAACTTCTCTCAGGACATTTTTTGTCCTGTAATTTCAAGTCTGTCTTATATTAATCCCGTTTTTTGACTTACTGTTGATTTAAAATTTTTGAAATTTTTGAAATGAAATTATTGAATAAAATAATGTAAGAATAGAAATCTTGTGGATACCATTAAATAAATTATAATCGTAAAATGAATTCACAAGTTTTTAGAAAGTAAAGTATGCAATATACATGAATAAAGGATTTGAAGAAATTTTAAAATTTATCAATTTAGTTTAATTATGTTATTTTATGTTTTTCAAAATAATATTTGTATGTGTTTAAATTTAATCTATAATAAGTAGTTTGAAAATTATACTTTTTCACGATTCAAAAACATGAAAAAATATGTATAATATGTAATGAATACTTATTTATTTAAAAATATTATGAAAAATATTTTTGTTCTGTATTTTATTTTCTTAAGTATGGTCACCCTACTGTATATGTAACTTGACTTCAGTTACATATATATGTCTAATCCACCAAGAGTGTCCCATCCAAAGAGCGAAGAATACCCATGATGGAAAGTATACCGGCTTTTTTACTTTGAATTTAATCACTCTCGTAAAAATATTAAGATTTTAATGACATTCACACAAAAATATGACTCACGTGGATAAAAACATAAGTACGGGGAAAATTGTTGTACATGCTTACTCTTATATATAGTTTTACAAATATTTACATTT
The DNA here is from genome assembly GCA_025469315.1 of Stegophylla sp. TES_Ste_2020. Lineage (NCBI taxonomy): Eukaryota > Metazoa > Arthropoda > Insecta > Hemiptera > Aphididae > Stegophylla > Stegophylla sp. TES_Ste_2020. Next base: position 12,730 of record JAIPRM010005929.1, on the reverse strand, counting down.
TTATTAGTCTCTCTTTTACGATTTAGTTTTATAAGCAATTTATCTTTATATGGACTTAAAATTTCAAAACAATTCTCACGAATAACGGAATAAACATGGGTTACTTCGTTATAAATGTACTAGTCATATTGAACATAAACTAATAAAATTACATTTCTCTATAATTAACCGAATTTTCGTTCATTCAAAATGATTAGTAGAATATCGGTTTTATGTTTATTAAAAATATTTATTTAAATGTTTATTAAATACTAAATAATATATTATATGGATTAAAATAGTTTTATTTATTAAAATGTTAGAGTAATTTTGATTTAAATACAGTTCGCACAAAGCGTTTCAGAAGCAAGTGAATTAATATAACGGTTTGTACTTGAAATTCGAATACTTTTTTTAATAGTTCGGTCGTACAACGATGTTATTTCATAAAGTTTTTTAGATTAGGCAAAGCCAACTAGTTGCATTCATGGTTAAATAACTAGGTATGATCGCAATTTTGTGATACGTAAGTGTCATGGCCGCCACTGGCAGTGCATATATTATCACTAGAGTGCGGATTTTGAAGGCATTTGCTTTTTTTTTTCTATCTCTCTAAAACGAAGCTACGTCAGCTATAAATTCGATTAATACCACTTAGAATAAAACTCACGACATTTTATTTTGCTTTTATTTGCTTTTTTTGCTATTTTTTGTATTTTAAAACTTTTTGGGCTATTTTGGGCACTTTTTTTTTTGCTTATAAGTTACATTTTTTCAAAACGTGTTCTTAATAAACACACGTATTTGAAAGGTTAATAATTCAGTTTAAAAAGATTTTTTTTTTAGCTTAAAAAAAAATTTAATTGCCCAATGGAACTCCGATGATATTGGTTAATCATTTTGTAACTATTTTTTAACAAATTTCAATAAATTAGGTAGCTTAAAAAGAATAAATCTAATTTACAGGCAAACTGTGGAAGAAAAAGAATAGCATGAAGATTTTTTTATGATTTAATAAACTAATAAATAATTATAACACGTTTTTCGTATTTAATATGTATATTTTTTTTTATCAAAAACCTCATTTTTAATACTTTCTTTAAGCTTTTTTGGGAGATTTGTTGAACTTTATTGCTTTATTTTAAGTGCTTTTTTTTCTAGTTTTTTATTGCTTTAAAATCAGTACTCTAATTATCATATTTTATCAGTTATGGAAACAACAAGCATCCATGGGTAAATGACATAAATCATTGCCAGCTGAGATTCCTTTCCATGCTAAATCATGGAATAATAATATGTGCGCAGCCCACAACGCTAAGTCGTCATAGTACCTAGTTATTTAGCCATGGTTGCATTTTTCACGGGAACGAGGAAGCGAAACGATTTTCTTTAAATGTAAAACGAACGAGAAAGTGAACGGATTCCAATTTTTAAAAGGAACGTTTACAAAACGCTAGAGTCCACTGCATGCAAGCCGTGGCGATCATACGACATACGTGTTGGCTCGGGGCAAATTTTTGTTTTAAACTCAACGGCCGAGAGTCGATGAGCCTCGTGAAGAATTATTCACGTGTCGATCATTCGGAAAACCGGTATTTAAATGCAAGCAAAACGCGCGTGTTTTTCGCTGCATTCCGAGTACGTTTTAGTTAAGAATAATATAGTAGTGATTTTCGCGATATTTAAATATCATTCGAACGCTCCGAGAAACAAAAAAAAAAAAAAAAGAACTACGATTTTACGAATTCGTCACGAGGTCGCTAGAACGTTTGTCTCGTTGAATCGTTCGCATACATTGTAGTTGCGTCGCGAGCAAAGTGACATAATATATTATGATCATTGTACACACATGGTGATTTATCAAGCACGTTCTCTCCATTGTTTGATACTGCAATAATAATATATATTGTACACGTTTTTTATTTTGTTTCCGATAAATTTAATACGATGATAAAACTACCGTTTACGTGAAACAAATAATGTTTTGCTGTATTTCATATTTCTTAAATGCCATCCATTATATTCTTTACTCAATGTGTCGGAAAATATTACATTTTGTAGCACACACACACATATGTATATATATATTTGTTAATAATGTATTATAGAAACCATTTTTAAGAGTGCAATGTAATGGATAAACGATTATCGGTAAAACGTTTAATATAAATTGGAAGTTGATTCGAATATCTTATAACAGGGGTGGTCACCATTTTAACCACGTAGACCATATTTTTTCAACCCTTCATTGAGAGCCTTATTATAAAAAAAATCATAAGCTTCTTCACTACGTTCAGAATGTAAAAGAAAAAAAAATAATATAATAATATTATTACAAATAAAAACTGTAACATGAGTATTCGGTAATATTTTTAAACAAAATATTGCTAAAGTTAAGTAAATCAAAAAATATTTTTAGACAAAATTAAATAAAATATTATAAGGAATTCATTGAAATTGATTCAAGCAATATTTTTCAATATATAACAGTAAGCTAATTAGATTATTGTTGTTGTAAGTCGTTTGTTAGTATCGAATTTCAAACTTTTGGTTGATATTCGTGAAACAGCATTAACTCGTAAATGTATTTTGCAATGGCGTGAAAAGTGTTTACTTATTTGTGCTTTATAATCAAAATTGTATGTCAACATACAAATTTACTTGCAAGCACTATTATCATTTAATTTGAAAATTTTCCTAATCTTGGTTGGAAAAAAAAAATCATTACACTGACACAAACTAACAGGTTGTCGAAAATACGTTTTTAAAATTCATTATTTTGAGAGTCAATGACTTTTATTTGTAAACTATTTTGCAGACGTCATTTATATCCACTTGAAATGGATTCTGGAATAAATCATTTACTTCAAATATAACGTCTTTAAATAACTATATACTTTTATGGGTAGAAATAGAAGTAATTATTGAAACAACGTTAGAACATAATATCTTTTTGCGCGCAACACAAAACTGTTCCGAAGGCTTTAGGTTGCCGACTACTGTATTAAAAGATAGTTATGAGATTGAGGATAAAATCTTTAATGTTTTTTTCTAGAGTTTTAGAGTTTTTGACGATGGTGAAGGATCGATATTTTCTATGGAATGTATCAAAAATCGAAAAATTAACTTCAGACAATGTTTTTCAATTTTTAAAATGGTATATACTAAAGCTATGTCTATACTTTTATTAGGAGTGGATCGTTATGATTAAAAATAGTTTATTTTGTGCCTAATATAGATCAGAGATGGCCACATGCGGCTCGCGTATCTTTTTCATCTGGCCTGTGCTACTTTGTCAAATTACTTCAAAAATTTTTAGCATTTATCTGTATTTTATTTTTTTTTTTTATTAATATTGTAGTTATTAATTTTTATCTAGTATTGAAAAATATCCCTTCTTGCGAGTTTTTGCATTAAATATTATCCATATTTGGAATAAGTATTAAATATGTGAATGTACATTTTGTAACGCGAAGCAGATAAAGTCGAAGGGAAGCATATAGATAAAATCATAGGAGACGTATTGTGTGTTTCAACGGCGGAAATAGAAATCAATTTTGCTGATTTATTATCTGCTACGTATCCTCAAATCTCACGTTAAACAAATTGTACATAGTATAAAAAAAAAAGCCGGACATACTTCGCCCGACGGGTGGGATTCTCTTGACGGGCGTATTGAATTTTAAAGAAACAATAAATCATTTCATCAATAAAACGATTCTAAACGAAGGAATTTAATAACATAAAAAATAAATGAGAAAAAAAAATGTTAAAAAAATGTCCAAAATTTTTTTTTCACATTTTCAAAATTTTCTTGCGCCAAAATCTTTCTTATATGATTTTCTATCTTTGTTTAAATTTTCATATAGTTCGGATCAAAAAATGATGGTTTACGAGTTGTTTTTGTCAATTTTTAGGTAGTTTGTTCCAAAAAAAAAAAAAAAATTGAAAAAATGAGAAATTCCAAAAAATGACCTCTTTAAAGTACAATCTAGAGGTGAATCCGGTTTCAAAAAGTTATTGATCGAAACTTTTTGACAAATATTTCTATACGAAAAGTTGTACACAAAAAAAAAAAAAAAAAAAAAAAATAAATAAATAAAAATAATTATAAAAACACTGGCTTCTTCACTTCGTTCAGAATCTAAAATACATTTCAATGATCTATTTTTTGTTCATTCCTGATATAGATCATCTGTAGCACAAAAAAAAAAAAAGAAATAAATAAATAATAATAAAAAATGAAGTGAATTTGAAAGTAGTTAGGATGTGTTTCATAAACGTTTGTCGGGGCTATTGAAAATAAAAAATTCTCGCTATACACACTGCACGAGACAGTTTTCTCACGTGCAGTGTCACGTTCGTATAAATAGTCCGAGAATAATTCATATGCACATTCGGCTGTAATAATATGGAGTAGAGTACGCGCATGTTATATTATAGTATACGAATAATTATTGCCGCGCGGAGTATTTGAGCAACAGCGTTCTTGTAAACGTTACTACGTGCACTTAAATAAAATTCTCGACATTTTCGCGTTGTATTCACATAATATAATAAATGTGTATAGGTGCTCGACTAACGAGTGTTAAACGAAAATTCGTCTAGCGGGCAGATACGCCGCGCCACCGCCCCGACGACGAGAGTGCCCGCTTATTTACATTAATAACGTCTGCCGCCCGTCTACGACAATTATTATTATTTATTACTATGATAATAATATTATATGCCAACGATAATATCATATTGTTACACTGTCTGAGTAATGTTCGCGCTCGAAACGACATATTATTTTAATTGTTTCGCGAACGCGATTCGAGAGTTGCCAGGGAGGGGTCCCTGACACCCCCAAATTCCAGATATCGGTTTAGTGTAGACAGTGTAGAGCAGTGGTTCTTCAGGGTTTTTTAGTTTTATGACCTGATATAAAATACAAGCACATTAAATGGTTCAACCCATGGAGGGATCTTGCTCCCATGAAATTTCATCAAGTTACTAAAATAATCACTTTATCCCTCAACAATTTCATAGAAGATTTGAATCAAATGGTATTGGACAAAACAGAAAGCTATCAATGAAATATTAAAATTCTATAATTATTACTTTTCTTTGTGATATATTGTACAATAAATAATTATAATTATTCAATTATGTTAAATTTATACAAATTTTCGCGGCACACCTACAATATTATCAGTGACGTTCCCAGGTTTCGCGAGGCCCTGGGCATCATTATGATTCAACGCCCTTGAATTTGCAATATTACATTGAAATTTAATAGTATACTAACGGTTTTCTGCCTTTTTATATTCGAGTACCACCCACCCATTTTGAACGCACTTAACCTTTTATAAATATATATAAGCTAATTCGAAATAATCATAATATGTTGCCTATAGCCAATATTTATAGATGTACAAACGTTATGTAATTTGTAATCATTGATATTATTTGTAATCTATTTAAAATATAAATCTTCAGTAAAACGGTTGGAAAGATTTTTCTCCTATGAATTTTATAAAATGTGCGCGAGGCCCTGAGCAAGTGCCCCGGTTGCCCTGCCCTCGGGACGGCACTGAATATTATCTCGACACACTAGTGTGCCGCGCGACACACCCTTTGGGAAACACTGGTGTAGAGCATCGTTTCTCAACCTTTTTAGTTGCGCGACCCCCAAAATAGGTATAAAACATGGCCAATCACTTCGCGACCCTTCCTCTCCCCATCTATATTAGGTACAAATTTAATCAATAAAAATATCCTATCATTAACCATAGACATATTATTTTATAAATACCACGTGTAGTTGTTTAAATTTGTCATTGGTAGGTAAACGTTATGTTTCGGGTTGTTGGGAATTTCCATTAGCGGTGGAGTTTTATTCTTTTAAGTATTTTTTTTTTTATTGTTCAATAAAAAGTTTAATTTAAATCAGCGTTTAAATATTTTTGAGCTAAGCGACCCCTAATCAAAGTAATCGCGACCCCCAGGTTAAGAAACGCTGTTGTAGAGTTATTTTGCGTCTTCAATCAATGCGATCCGTAATCGTGTGACGATTGATTTTCTTTTCCGGTCACAATTTAAAAACAATTTTGTGGTATTCATCAACATATATATATATAGCTCATGACGAGTAATGGGTCCGTCAAGTTGTAACCGATTTGGCAACAATTAACATTTATAGGGACTGGTAAACAACAACAACGTTGATAGATGAGAATTCGTTTTTAACTGTAGTTATATTGTGTAAAGATGCATTTCTCAAATTCAAATTAGTTAAAACTTACAATTATATGTAGTGTGCAAAAGGAATACGAAATAAAAAAATGATGATTGATGTTCGTGTTATTAATAGCTCAAAATGTACAACAAAATATTTTTAATAAATAATCATTTTAAATGCTTTTTATATTTTAAAACAATATTGATAAAAATGATAAATTAATATATAATTGATAAACACTATATCATCGATATATTTGTGCTTATATCGAATTAACAAAACATAGAACTAAACAACATTTACAAGAATAATTAATAATGTAATTGCACACAACGAGTTTGCAGTTATAAAGTTGTAAAAGTTATTTTATTTGCTGTGGGTTTTGTATTCTGTAATCATTTTCTGAACCGGAGCTGAGTTTATCATCGATAATATTAATTACCTGTTTAGGTTTTGATGATTAATTTGTATATCCGATACCGTACGTTATATGATATTGTGTCGAAAAAAGAATAATATCAGTTAAACAAAATGATATTATACAATACAAGTTTAAGTAGTGCGGATTCAGAGCTCGGAAGGGTCAAAAGACTGCACGATATTTCATTACTTACAATCTTCAGTTATTTATGATTTACAATCAAATCGTTCACCTAAAGGCTGGTCATGGGAGTGAATTCCCCTACAACTACCTCTATACATTTCTGATACACTTAGCCAATATCCATTAATAATCAATTTATACTGTTTTAACTAAACTGCAAAACAAATGTTAAATAAGATTTAAACCGATTTTCTATTGTCTTAAAAAAAAAAAAAAAAATGTCAAGTTAAGTATAGACAATAAAGCTGGACATAGTTCACATCACGGATATTCTTCACTCCTCGATTCAAATACCCTAAGTGGGTGTGTAGAGTTTTAAAGAAACGATAAATCATTTCTTCAATAAGACGATTCTAAACGAAGAAAGTTAATAACATAAAAAAAAAATAATAGTCGTTATTTTCAACACACCCACTAAGAGTATCTGACCCGAAGAGTGAAGAATATTCGTGGTGCGAAGTTTATCTGGCTTTTTTGTTTATACTTTACTTTACTTTTTTCTGTCTAATAAATAAAGAAAAGAAAAAAAAATTGTTGAGAAAAAAAGGGTTAGAAAAATAACCATTTTTTTATTTTTTACATTTACAAAATTTTCTTACACCAAAATGTTTCTTATATTATTGTATATCTATGTTTAAATTTTCATAAAATTTGAAATTAGCAATTGAAAAATTTCAAAAAATGCCCTCTTTAAAGTACCAACTTGAGGCAAATCTAGTTTCAAAAAGCTAATCGAGACTTTTGGATAAGTAATGATAAGTTACGACATGTTAGAAAAAGTGTTCACAGAAAAAAATATAAACATCATTGTAAAAATAAAAATATTAAATGATTTTTATATTCTGTTATTTAAAACAATAAGTAAGTAGGTTACAAGTTTATATATTTTATATATTTAGTACCACATAATTGATTTGTGGAGGAAATTGTTCACTAACAACACTTCAGAATATTTTTTTTAGTTTTTAATAAATCACATCTCTAAACCAATTCCTTTTGAGATGATGACTAATATTCTCAGGACGATACAATGAAGACATTTTGCGGATAACATTGTAGTTTAAAAGCTGATATTATTTCTCGTACCTAACCATTTACAAATATCAGCTTTGATACAGTTCACGCCTTTAGTAAGATAATAACAAAGTTTACCCCTTCCTATCGGCACTTGACAAGAATAAATCCAGGATTTATTATTATTATTATTTATTTTTTTTTTTTTGAGAAAAGAGTTCCTGAAAATTTTTTAATCGGATAGAAAATAGTTCAAATAAAAAGATTCTATTATAAACACTCGATCAAAAACATTTCCACTGTAACATAAAATGTGAATAATAAAAAATAAAGATATATATCTAATATAAACTTTAATTATTAACAAATAATTCAAACAGAAAAATTTCAAAAACCAAAATAAGTGGTAACAAAATTGGACAAATAATAAACATTACACCTAATAGGTCAATATATAAATAAATATTATTAATTTAATTATATTCGATTTCGATAGAATGTTATAATTTATTTTAAGTACCTGCAATATAAAAACCCCGTAGTTGTAAGAAATAAATTTGATTTTTTGACACGAAAATTTGAAGTTGATAATAAAGTCAATAAATGAACCAAATACACTGGGAATAATGCATTTTATCAAAAACATTTTGAAAGGATTCAAAATATCCTGTAACACCCCAGCCCCCTCCGCCATTGAGTGCGCTTGTGGAACCTACGCACTCACCTTTGCAAATAGTGATATATAGACAGAAACTAGTAGACGCGTGAAATGCGAAAATCGGACGGTACCGTAAAACGAAGTGACATTGAACAGTAAGTTTTTGATAACTATTCGCGGATAACTGGTTTTTAAATAAAGACAAAACTATGAAAATAACAAAAAGACCTGCAGTACTGTCAAACTCATTATTTTAATTCAATAAGAGCTTGATTTTTTTTCGTCATCGATTACGTGTACACGCGCTTGTTTTTTTTTTTTTTTTTTCTTGTTTTACTAGGCTTTGTGGAATGTAGTCTGATGACGGCAACAAACGACGCGGTGTAATAATAATAATTGTGGTTCATAGACAGTTTGTTTAGTGGGTATTACATACAGTGTCAGCCTGATACACTAAAGAACCCCTGAGCAAATTTCTTAGAGGTCTCGTAATTAAAATATACAAAGTCCCCACAAAAATAATACACACTTACACTGTATAATACAACTTTAAAGTGAAATATTATATTTTGCTAAACGCGAGTGTGTCCATAAATCCTGTATAATAATTTCAATATAAACATCAATTTGTTTAATGCATACTGGTAGCTACAACAATCAGTAGGTAGTTTTAAGTTAAATATTGTAAAAACAATCAAAGAATTAGTTTTTTTCTTCAAATTAATCACTTGATATATTAACTGATCTCACCAGAATTTCTAAAAAACCGTATGCGAATGCTAAAAATTTGGATAGTGAACAGTCGGTTAAATTTTGAATTTAAATTATTTACATCACGGAGAAATAAATGTAATAAATTAATGTCATAAATATCATAGAACCACTTTATCACCAATACAGCTTTGAGTGGGTAACATGTCCGGTTATATCCTAATTAAATTTTAATCCGGACCCGAAATGCGAAGAAAATCTTAGGATGAAAAAATAAAAAAAAAGAAGGAGAGGCCGTGACCATGGACACGCTGACATTGATTACGTCATAATATTATAACATGTATTTGATATTAATATGTATAATATTACCGGATTTATAAATATTGATTTACTATGAGAAGTTCGGTTCAAGTTTGATTTCTGGCCCAGAGAAATTGAATACGGCATTTAAAATATGGCGTGCACCGAATTCAACGAACGTGTGAAAAATGTTCTTTAATTAATTAATTAATAACACGTGATATGCTTACACTACGTCTTTACATGTGATTATTATCATCTATCGTTTGACGCAACGTACACAAAACCTGGCAGAGACTAGCTAAAAATTGAAATGCATAAAATCACATCCTTATTCCGTCGTGTGTGTATCGGTCAATAACGTTATTTCTAATCAATTGTTTCGAGATTTTATTCAATTTTTATTTTTTTTTTTTTGTTTAATTTAAAATATTACTAATGCTACGTTATATATATATATATATATGACAAAAAAATAAATAAAAACGATTTTCACTAAGGAATATTTTATATGCGTGATTTTTAAAAGTAATTTTACCATTTTAATTTTCTTAAAGGCAACCACTGCTTATTACTTCGTAAACTGAAAAAGAATATTGATTTCTATGTTTTAAATTTTGATCAATGGCTTTAAAGACAGAAGCATTTAAACTTCAGGGTAGTAGAGTAAAGGAACAGGGAATCACCCCAAAACGCTAAATTTAAAGCGTCCATAATATCTAATTTATTGCGTATTGAAAAAGAAATTACTTGAGTGTCAATAGTTTCAGATATAATAGATATTGTGTAAAAATCAGCGATTAACATTAAGAAAATGTATAAACTTAAAAACCACGTAGATGTAAAATAGTAACCATTTTTCTTTTTTCAAAACGGTGAATTAAATTAGTAAAATTATCTTTTGTCAAAGATACCATAAGACGCTATACAACAGCAGTCGGCAACTGGCGGACCGCGGAAGGCAGAAATCTGGACCGACAACATATCTTAAATGAATATGATATTTACTATAATTAAAAAAAGAAAATGCATATTTTTCTCGAACCATAAGATACTGGCAATAAACCTTTCTAGAATGTTTGATTTTACGAACATTTGTGATATTAGAATAAATTTTTTTTTTTTTTTGCTAAAATATTTATTTTTTGATTTACTCTCTTTTATTGGTATTAACCATGTGCAATTTATAAACAATTTGGGAGAATTCGAGTGATTTTGAGGGGATAAGCCTCCAAAATTAAGCTTCACTCTTCCTATTTCCGCCTATTTATCGAACAAAATTAATAGATACTCAACTAAAAAACGCGCGTTAAGTATCAATTATATTTTACGACCTCCTAATTTTAAAAAGCCGGGTAAGGAAAAGAAATGTAATTTTTGACATCAATAGCTCAGTAATCGTATAATATATTTACTTGTTCTTCCGGACATCAACAGAAATTACTTGCTGACCCCTGCTATATAAGTATATATTATCATAGGGTGACCATACGTCCTGTTTTATACAGGATTGTCCTTTATTCCGGTTCTGTGTCCTGACAAACTTCTCTTAGAACGCTTTTTGTCCTGTAATTTCAAGTCTGTCCCATATTAATCCCGTTTTTTGACTTACTGTTGATTTAACATTTTTGAAATAAAATTATTGAATAAAATAATGTAAGAATCTAGAAATCTTTTGGATAACATTAGATCAATTATAATCGTAAAATGAATTAACAAGATTTTTTTTTTTTTAGAAAGTAAAGTACCTATACAATATGCATGAATAAAAGATTTGAAAAAATTTTAAAAAGTATCAATTTAGTTTCATTATATTATTTTATGTTTTTCAAAATAATGTTTTTATGTGTATAAATTTAATCTATAGAAAGTAGTTTAAAAATTATACTTTTGTCGCGATTCAAAAACATAAATATATATATGTAATAAATACTTATTTATTTAAAAATATTATGGAAAATATTTTTGTCCTGTATTTTATTTTCTTGAATATGGTCACCCTATATTAGCATGAACATTTTCACAGCTCCTATCGGTTCAATTAGTTATTTTTTTATAAGAGAAAAAATGCGAAATTCATTTACGAACCCCGAGCTCCAGGTTTGATATGTAAATAAACGTAGTTTTTTAAAAACTTTCCCATCCTCGAACAGTCCCTTGGTCCACTACTACTACGGACGCATTACATACGAGAAATGTCTCTATACGAACACTCTGTAGTCACGTACATAATATTATAGCGTTTTGCGCGGACAGCGAAACTCGGCCGAAGACGATACACCTATATTGATAATAATAATAATAATAATAATTATCATTACAGTTTATTATAATTTACAATGTATAAATCGTTTCATCCTGTACACCAGTGGTTCTCAACCGGTGTGTCACCAAAAAAAAAACTGTTTATTTATATTTTCGAGTATAAACTAAATTATAAACCTTGTACTGTAAAGAATACACCACACACTACACCATATCACAAATATCTCACTGAATTTTTTTAAGAAAATATAAAATTTTTAGCGATGTAAATTTTAAATTTTAAATTCTGGATAGAGCGAAGAAGCTAGTGTTTTTCATTGATGTTTATTTTTATTTCTGCAAACACATTTTGTATAGAAATACTTGTCTAAAATTATGACCAGAATCTTTTGGAATCATAATGTATATCTAGATGGTACTTTTTAAAGGTTATTTTTCGAAATCTTCAATATTTTTCCAAAATTTGGGGAAAACTACATAACATTTAACAAAAATGCTTTTAAAACATTCTTTTATCCAAATGTTATTAAATTTTTAAGATAGCTACCAGGTAGGTAGGTCGAGTTTTAACGCAACGTCGCATCGTCGTGGGCCGTATCCATTTCCTCCAAAATTCAGATTTCATTTTCCTCCAAAAAAAGTTCTATCCCGTTTTTCTCCACTGATAATATTACTTACTGTTATTTAACAAATTTTCAAATCATTGATTTTTGAAAACACAGAAACGTATATACAATGGCGGATCCAAGGCAGTGCTCGAATTGGAACAAAAATTGAGGACGGACGCTGGTTTTAGTTTAGGAAACACCGTTCCATAACAGATACATTTTACAGTAACCCGTGGGGGACCCGTGGTCCCCCACACCCCCTACACATCTAAATTAAAAAATTAACAAAACAACAACATTATAACAGTTAGATACTTATTTTATTATTTATGAATGGGGTACTTACTTAATACTTCACAGATATA
>JAIPRM010005928.1:0-19617 GCA_025469315.1 Stegophylla sp. TES_Ste_2020 | reverse complement strand
GTTTTTGTCAAATTTCGGATAGTTTTTTCCAAAAAAAACATTAAAGAATTGAGAAATTCAAAAAATGACCTCTTTAAAAAACAATCTAGAGGCGAATCGGGTTTCAAAAAGTTATTGATCGAAACTTTTGGACAAGTATTTCTATATGAAAAGTTGTACACAGAAAAAAAAAAAAAAATAAACATCATTGTAAAAACACTAGCTTCTTCACTTCATTCGAATCTAAAAAAATAATAATAATAATAATAATAATAATAATTTAGAAAACGGATCATTACAGTGTATTTAATACTGAAATTTAATTTGATTTAAATTAGAATTTTTCATAATATAATTTAATACTTTCTTAAATGCATTAAATGATTTAAATTTACCGATATTAATATTCAAGGAAATACAAAGTTTAATGCCAATAAAAAGTGGATTTCTTTTGTCAAATTCAGTTTTATATTTCGGAATCTTATAATTAGTATTTTCACTATAGCGAGTTAGGATGTTGTGCTGGAAAGTGATGTTATTGAGATTTGTAAAATAAAGATTAGTTAAAATTTCTCTAGCTTGAATAGTTGTGACAATTTGTAAATGTTATATTCACTATGTAATAGATCAGTATTAGTTCTAAAAGGTTTTCTGAAAGATATTTTTAATAATGAATTAACGGTAGTCCTAAGTTTTTGAATGTGAGTTTCATTAATTATCCAATTAATGTTGAAAATAAATGTTTTACAAATAATATTTTTACTTTATCCAATAGGCATTATCTGATTTTCGTACTCTACCCGTAACATTTATATAATTTAGTTTTTAATTTTTTTTTTATGATTTCGGTTTTACTGACTATCTGTTATTACGACTGATTTTGACCGGATAAACGTTTTCTACTTTATATTTTCTGTTTTATATACTGTATTCGAAAGAAAAAGAAAAGCTAGCTGCTAGCAAGGAAACCGTTCATCCCCTTCTCCCGTGCGTTCACGTACGGGTATAAATCCCGAAATCTCATTATAAAGTATTATAAAATCTCCTTCTGTCATATCTCGAGTGTAGCACGTTTTGTAGATTGAGTGAATTGAAACGACGTCGACCTATCCTTTATAAATTATTATTTAACGTATTCGTTTAACAAAATTGCTTTTCTTCCCACGCGTCCTGAAATCGCGTGGGCGTTATATATATTATATTTTCACCCCACCTCGTATTTTCTCCCTCTATCTTTGCAAAAACATATAAAACATTCTTTATTTGCAGACTGAAAAATGTCCGAGGGTAACGATAACCCGCAAGATCCGAGGCCGGAGTTCTTCGGAAACTACATTATCAAAGCTCTGAAGGTGAAATCCGAAAAATGGTTCAGATTAATGGTCACGGAAGAACAAGGCACAAAAGTCTACAATTTTTTGGACAATCCGGATTGCATCGTCTTAATCATTTTTCAGGTATATTTTAGATTCTGAACGAAGTGAAGAAGCTAGTGTTTTTACAATGATGTTTATTTATTTATTTTTATTTTTTATTTTTTCTGTGTACAACGTTTCGTATGGAAATACTTGTCCAAAAGTTTCGATCAGCAGCTTTTTGAAATGGGATTTGCCTCTAGATTGTACTTTAGAGATGTCATTTTTTGAATTTCTCAATTCTTCAATTTTTTTTTTTTTGGAAAAAACTACTCAAAATTTGACAAGAACAACTCGGAAATCATTATTTTTTGATCTGAACTTTATAAAAATTTAAACATAGATAGAAAATCCTATAAAAAAGATTTTGGCGTAAGAAAATTTTGAAAATGTGAAAAAAAATTTTGGACATCTTTTTTTTCTTATATAATTAACTTCCTTCGTTCAGAATCATTTTACTGAAGAAATGATTTATCATTTCTTTAAAATTTAATACACCCGTCAAGAGAATACCACCCGTCGAGCAAAGTACACCCATCGTGCGAAGTATGTCCGGCTTTTTTTTTATTTTTTCTGTGTACAACTTTTCGTACGGAAAACTTGTCCAAAAGTTTCGATCAGCAGCTTTTTGAAATCGGATTTGCCCCTAGATTGTACTTTAGAGAGGTCATTTTTTGAATTTCTCAATTCTTAATTTTTTTTTTTTTTGGAAAAAACTACCCAAAATTTGACAAAAACGACTCGGAAACCATGATTTTTTGATCCAAATTTTATGAAAAATTAAACATAGATAGAAACTCATATAAGAAAGATTTTGGTGCGAGAAAATTTTAAAAATGTGAGAAAAAATTTTTGGACATTTTTCTAACATTTTTTTTTCATTCATTTTTTTTTATTATTATTAATTTCCCTCGTTCAGAATCGTTTTATTGAAGAAATGATTCTTTAAAATTCAATGCACCCGTCAAGAGAATCCCACCCGTCGTGCGAAGAACACCCATCGTGCGAATTATGTCCGGCTTTTCATTAATTAGTTTTTAAATTACAGTAATTTTCCATCAAATATCTATGACGTATAACAGAATATTTTGGAAATTTACAAAGAAATTTACCATAATAGATTTATTTTAATAATACTAAGGTATTAAAAATATAAAATTAGAGTTAATTTAAATAATCAAATGATGAACATAGGACTGAGAACCGTTAAAAAGACATACCTACCTAAAAAATCTTTCTAATATTTTTAATATTCTTAGAGGGGGCAATGATTGGGTTTATGCAGGGCAACGCCCCTTCTGCCCCCCCAACCCGTAGCTACAGGCCTGTAGCAGTCACAATAATTATCTGTGATACATAAAAATTAAACACACTGAACTGACTATTCGAGTGACGTAAGTCCATGTTTTAATTAAAATATGTATTTTTGTTACACGACGACGACGAGAGAAAAATACTTAACTACAGCCGGTGACTGGTGATTGGCGGAATTCTGCATCGGTCGGCACGCTCGGAGTCTTTCCTTTGACATCCATGTGGAACATTTCCTCATTGGGTACCTTCGCGGTTTCCAACAGAGATGTAACAGAACTGGAACTGGCATTAAATTGAATCGCATTAATTCGATTGCATTTTACGCACAGAGTTTTCCAACTGCGATTAACAATCACTCGTTTAATAATCTCAATGATTGACTAATTTCAACGACTTTGTTACTTATTTTCAGATTAATTATGTTATTTATTACCGTATTTTCAGATCTCTCCCTCGACAGACTTGATTATTTAAAAAGATCCTTTTCCTTTTCTTGCCCTAATTTCACCTGTGCCGTCTACCCTTCAATCATTCTAATAAACTCTACAATGCAAATGTGCACAATATGCAAATCAAAAATATTGAGGAGTTTACATGCACATTTCACTTTCTCAATGGTTATAATACTTCATGACAACAATATCCTACTAAAAACAAAAACTTCGAAGACGACGAACAAAACAGTAAATTCTGAAAATTCCTATATGAATTTAAATTTAAAATAAATAGTTCTTATTTTCGATGTAATTTTTGGATTCTGAGTAGAGGGAAGAAGCTAGTGTTTTTACAATGATGTTTATTTATTTTTATATATTTATGTCTTTTTGGATGCTTCTCCAAAAGTTTCTACCAGAAACCTTTTGAATCAGAATTCGGCTATAGACGGTACTTTAGAGAAGTCATTTTTTCAAAGGATTAACATAGCATAATATCATCATTTTCGTCATTTTATTTCGCTTTGACTGTTTTTTTTTTTTTTTTTTCGAATGCTATAGACAATTTGATAGCAACCAATTAATTTGTTGAATATGATGACCATGATAACACAATAGTAAATAAATGTTTTTTTTTTTTTTTTTTTTATTAATTTTTAACGTTGGTAACCACCGTAACGATATCTCCACTCAAAATCGTTTTATTGAATAAATGATTTATCGTTTTTTTTTTTTTTTTTAATTTAACACATCCACCAAGTCTCACGCGAGCAGCGAAGAAGTGTGTCTGGTTTTTAAAATTGTTCTTATATAAATTCCCATTAATCAAAACGAGTAATATGTTCAATGATAAATAATGCAGTTTAATATTTACATAACATTAAAGCAATTACTTATCATACCGTTAAGTGTTAAATAAATTAATTTACAATTGTGGGGGGAGGGGGAAGAAAAATATTGACGACCCGGGGTGTGATGCGCTTTTTGCGTCGTAACGTATGCGAACTCGTAGACTATACTACTCTCGTAGAATGCGGAAAATAAATTACACGTCGTGTTGTCGTCGTCGTATTTTGGAAGTTCGCAGTCAGACGCAGAACTGGTTTTCTGCAGCAACACGTGCATGCGCGTGCGTTCGTTTTTCGCACGACCGACCACTATACAACCACAGCTACAATGTATACACACAACGAGAGTACAATAATAACAATATATTATACACAACGCGCGAAAACACGGGTAGGGGAGCGGGGGGGGGCGGGTCGCGCCTTATACTACAACGGCGGCGGCGGCCGAGACCGCTACTACTCCGGTTCCGGGACCCCTCAGCGACCGCCGAACTGGTTCATTCGTCCGCCGGACCGTAGTGCCGCAACGACACGTTACTACACGACGACGACGACGACGACGACGACGGCGCACCGGCAGAACCCACACATCGATCTCAAGCCGCTGCTGGCAGATGCTGCGCGACGCGAACGCCGACCACCACGAGACACAAACGCACGCCGCGCGGTCTTTCCACCGCTGCGTCATCGCTGCGTCGGCGGCAATCGCGTCCGGGCCGTTTGAGTGATATTTTTTTTTTTTCTATTTTGTGTTGTGAGACTCGACGACGCGAACGGCGTGTGCTCGGGGCGCAGCACTCGTGTCATGATGGCGCCGCAAACGCCGGACGACGAACCGTCCGCGGAGGAGACGATGGGCCGCGTCACGAGCACCGTGTCGTTCGCGGCCATGGTGGCCGCCGACGGCGACGTTGACGCAGCCGGCGGCGGCGACGACGAGGAGACGCCGCTGACCAACGACGACGCCGCCACCCGGACCACGCGGGTGTTCAGCGTGTCCAAAGACCGGCCGATCACCAGGATCCCTACGCGGGTCGAGATGAAGACGCTCACGCACAAGGCGAAACGGCCGGCCGTCGACATCGAATTCCACGACCTCACCTACGCCGTCAACACTACAGCCGGTCCGTACCCATATACGTGTATCCATTACTAGGGCTGGGATTTTTAATGCCCTCCGAAAATCGCTAAAAATGTCTTTAATATTTTAAAAAATCACATGACTGGTGTGAGGTATGTTCTAGGCTTCTGGCATATCGCCGTGCTGGAAGGCAAGATAAGAATTTATATAAATTATTGTATAATGTATAAGAATTGTGGATAAGACATTATTATTTCGTCTATTGTTAGCGTATAAAATAAATCGCATATTATAAATTAATAATAAAATTTTGAATTTGAATTTTAAGCCAAAGATGACCAAAAAAACCTATAAAATGCCTTAAAAAATGAGAAAAATGACCTTAAAATCAAATATTGTCGAAAAATGCAAAATACAATTTTTTATTCTAATTGAAAAACACCTAAAACGTATTTATAACGAAAAGAGCACAGAAGCTTCGGAAAACAATGCAAAGTGCATCGAAATCCCAGCCCTAATTATTATATTACCTATGTATATTATAATATTTTAGCTTAGTCTCGTGCTGTAGTTATTATTATTTTATTGTGATATTAACAAAACAATGCGCTCTTCGCCTAACGTTCAGAGGAGTACCACCTGCGTATCGATCAAATGCCACTTTTTCAAAAAAAAAAATTTTGAATCTCGTGTTCGAATCTTATATTATTATTATCATGCTCACTTGAGCAACAAACTTAAACCCAATTTTGTATAAATGTAAACGAAGATTTTATTTATTTTTTTATTTGCCTCTGTCTACTGGAAAAGTTACATTCGGTCCAGGTCCGGATAAGAGCCAGGCGATATTTGAGCCGATTATTTAATGTGTGTCAAAAAAAATATAAGAACACAGAGTAAAATGTAAAAGTTTTTTGCAAACAGGTAGTCTATATTATAACATTTTTTTTTTTCAAAGGGTCAGTTTTGGGCCGGTTAAAATCCAAAAAATTCGATCTTCGCAAACTGGTGCTGTGATTCGGTCGATACGTCCCTCTAACTCTACTGTGATGATATATTAGGAACTGTGACGACTAAGGCTCGAAAGTTATTGCACTAAAAAGCTTCAAAAATTGATTGAGTTACTGTAGTAAAAATTTCTCAAAATTGCACTTAAAATAATTATCAGACCGATTTTTTTCTGCCCTATCTTTCAGGAACCCGTAAATAATTTTGTTGAATTTAATTTTTTTTTTTTTTATCTATTAAAAATGTTCCTGCGTTAAAATTGTACTGTACGGATAAAAGATTTTCAAGTTTTTTTTTTTTTTTTTTGATTATAAATTAATAAATAATTTATATATAATAAACTTTATAAAATATTTATTTTTTCCATATAACCCAACGAATTATAATAATTGACTGGGCTGGGGAGGAAATGGTATAATCGGAGCTTTATTTTTATCGAAAACTGCATGTAATAAACAAAAGAAAATAAGCAAAGTTGCATAACAAATTAAAAAAAATGCCGAAAATCGCAAAAAGTCGCACTAAAAACTTTTAGATTTAAATTCGTACTTGTATGTATGAAAAACAAGTTTAAAACTTATCATATCAACATATCCAAGCAATAGGAAAAAAAAATTTGCAAATGCAATAACATCCGAGCCCTAGTGACGACTATACTATTATAGCAGCTGCCCGAGCTGATTTATCTCGTATTATATAACAATATTATGTTACGATTAGATATTGTTATTATTATATTTTCATTTCCGCCAAACACCTGAACTCAATCGGACCTACGCACGCGCCGCCCGTAACGCTACACCTTATTTTTTAATACTATCACACACACACACACACACACACACACACACAAAATTAGATAATTTCATTAGAAATTTCGGAACATAATACAATAATAATGCGCGCGATAACAATAAGATAGACATTTCAAAGATACCGGTATTAAAAAAAAAAAACATAATAATAATATTTTATTATGTCCATTATGTTACATCACGTTGACGACGACATGACGTACGAGCGCCCGTGTTAACAACAATGTGATATAAACCGACTGCAAGAAAATCGCACGATCAGATATCGATTATTTATCGGGCTATGTGCGCGTCGTGCGTTTCGAAAATAATCACGGTGAATGTCACGCGGGGGTTTCGTAATTTTCGTATCTTGACCAATCACCAATAGCGCGCGGCAAGTCCCATTATTATTATTATTATGTCATATCAGTAACCCCCCCCCAGAGGTTAAAGCGAGAAAAACTAGGAGGGGGGACTATAGTTCCTAAAAAATGAGAAGCGTTCCCGAGCCACACCAAATTGCCTGTTTGCCTTCACTCAAAGGCTAAAAATTATATTGATCAATCAATATAAGCAAATTGTAAATATACTTACTTGGAAAATAGTCTATAGTCCCCTATTAGTCCCCCTTAAACTACTCCCATGTTTATTTGGACTAAATAAATTAACATTAAAAAGAACTGCCATATTTCTAAAAACTATAAAACAAACTCAAAAACAAGCATAACACTGTAATCAAATAAAAAAACAATTATTTAATATTGTTCGAATATTTTAGTATGCCCTAGAAAATATTATTCATCAGCTTACAAAGCATATTTCATATCGGAAATAACAAAATCCAAAACTATAACGGCAAAAAGTAAAGTAAAGTAAAGTATAGACAAGAAAGCCAGACATACTTCGCACTTCCGATATTTTTCGAACTTCAGGTCAGATACTCTTGGTGGATGTGTTGAAAATGATGACTATTATTATTCTTTATATTAACTTCCTTCGTTAAAAATCGTCCAATTGAAGAAATGATTCGCTGTTTCTATAAAATTCTACACGCCCATCAAGGGTATGTGACCCAAAAAGTGAAGAATATCCGTGGTACAATGCATGTTCGATTTTCTTATCTATACATTACTTTACTTTTTTGTAATAATTTTGACCATTCAAATAAATATCTAATATTAACGCTTTCCACTCTTTAATGATCAAAATTAAAGCGTCCCCCCGGAATTTTAGGATTTGACTTAAAGGGGACGCTTGATTGTATTCCAAATAAGATGGAAGACTCCGTCCCCGCTCACTTTAACCACTGCAGTCACCCCCTTGTCCACGGACCTAGTCGCCAAAATATTATGTCTTCGTCTTCCCCGAGTAATATTATTTATTTATTTATTATTGTACACGATAATATAATATAATATATTATATTGCATTTTTGTAGCGTTTGCAAATCAATCCCATTGAACAATACGTTACGAAAAAAAAAAATCGATTCCACTCGATTGTTCTGCGTCGTACCTCACGTGCGACACTGTCTGTTTTAAGATTGCGCGAAAATATTGAGAAATCCCCCGATATATCGAATAATCGTAGTATTTAAAAAGTGTGTACCCCGCTCGTCGGGGTGTTCTTCACACGTCGGGTGGGATTCTCTTGACGGGTATATTGAATTTTAAAGAAACGATAAATCATTTCTTCAATAAGACGATTCTGAACGAAAGAAGTTAATAATATAAAAAACAAATGAGAAAAAAAATGTTAGAAAAATGTCCAAAATATTTTTTTCACATTTCCAAAATCTTTCTTATGCGATTTTCTATCTATGTTTAAATTTTCATATAGTTTGGATCAAAAAAATGATGGTTTCCGAATCGTTTTTGTCAAATTTTGGGTAGTTTTTTCCAAAAAAAAAAAAATTAAGAATTCAGAAATTCAAAATATGACCTCTCAAAGTACCGTCTAGAGGCAAATCCAGTTTCAAAAAGTTGCTGATCGAAACTTTTGAACAAGTATTTCCATACGAAAAGTTGTACACAAAAAAAAATAAGTAAAAAAAAATAAACATCATTGTAAAAACACTTCACTTCGTTCAGAATCTAAAACAATCTACAATAGTTTTGTTTTCCTAGATATCGAATTATTTATAGTTAAATGTAAAGTATTATTTTCTATGCGCTTATTAAAGAATTAAAACCGCATTACCGTTGGAGAACATTTACGATTTTATAGTAAAAATAATTCAACTGTTTTGCATAAATTATAGAAATAATATAGTACTTGTTCTAGAAAACGATTAATATTTTATATTATTATAAAAGCTTTGTTCCTTATATAATTGCGAACAATGGCGTCATCGCATATGATTTATTGTGAAAATATTTTTCACGGAGAACTCTAACGAAACGTACAAAATGAATAATACAAGATTTTACTGTAAAAGTATTTCACTTCTTTTGTCTTTTGAGCAGTTCGATACCAATATATTTTCGCTTTTTCGTTAATAAATGTGATCAATTGAAACGTTTTTCAAGTTTTTTAAGTTCTGAAGAATTTTAATTTTCTCACTGATATTATTACAACCTTGATAAATTGTTGTTAGACACCATTTGTGTAATATATCAGTAGTACCTGTGACGTATGTGACAACAACGACGTCTAAAACAAATGATAATTATTGATAGTAATGCACGGTGGTGACGAATATGCTGACTAATACTATATTAGTATAGATTAAAACTACAGGTAATAACCGTATTCTGCATTTTTCCAATATTTCACTGGAAAAAATACTGCTAGTTATCCATTCGCAAGCCCGAACTAATATACGTTTATAATAAAATTTCAGAATTATCATTTAAATCATATCTTCATTCTTCACATACACAACTATTCATTATTTGTGGTTTAATTTTATTTTACCAAAATTGTCTTATTTGATAAAAAAAAAAAAAAGAAAAAATAGCGAAAATTAGAAATAATAATAATTTCTCCTAAATACTGAAGATTTTGAATAAAAATTGTATTATTTTTCATGATAGAAATAATTTTTCAAATGTATTCAAACCATGAAATTTTATAGTACCCATTTTATCAAAAATGTATAAAAACAGATTGAATACATTTTTTAAAAATATTTTTTATGCTCTTTTGATAAAAACAGAAATATTTCAGAAATATCATTGTTTATTCTAATAAAACGTTTAATTTCTTGATATTATGTGCTGAACGCCATATCCGCAACGAGTATCATATTATCCTAGGAATGAAGAATATTCATGATTGCGATGTATGCCCACTGGGGCATATGATGTATTGCCCAGTTTATTATTTGAAATATTTCGTTTTATTTAATAACTATTGTATTGTGCGCTTTAATTATTAATTAACCATTTTAACTTAAACATTCGTAAACAGAAGAAAACCTTTTCAAAATCAGTGAAAATTCTTGAATATGTTAAATATATATATATTACCTATGTCACATTTAACATCATGAATTGAACTAAAATATCTAGCATATTTTTTAGTTAATGTTTACACTTACTTCGTATGTGCTATTACTAAAGAAATGGCAATCCCACGTTGACTCTGTTTTTGCTAGCAGATTATTAATACTAATAAAACAATATATTATGCAAATTTTAAAACCCGTTTTAAGGCTCCTTAACCGTGATCAGTTAAATAGCTTATTATAAAAAAAACATCTGTACCTAACGAAGTGTATCATTGTGTGTGTGATTATTACGTAATTCCTGTATATTATATTTATATAGGAATTTTGTTATATTATTAAGTATGCATTGATCAGTATAAATGATGTGACTATAAAAATCAGAAATTTTCTTTGAAAAAATTCGTCTAAGTACTAGTTCTATCCTCACTATTCGGAAATTTCTTCTCCATCAGATTTTTACTAACATCAAAAATAATATAAAATAAAAGGTACACATTCACAACACACATTTATAGTATTATATTATATACACATAATATAAAATTAACTTTTACATTCTTAGATTCTGAACGAAGTGAAGAAGCTAGTGTTTTTACAATGATGTTTATTTTTATTTTTTTCCTGTGAATACTTTTTGATATAGATACTAATCCAAATGTTTCTATCTGTAACTTTTTGAAACCAGATTTGCCTCTAGTTGGTACTTTAAAGAGGTCATTTTTTAAATTTCTTAATTCTTCAATTTTTTTTTTTTTTTTTTGAAAACAACTACCCAAAATTTGACAAAAAAGACTCGGAAACCATCATTTTTTGATACTTTACTTTACTTTACTTTTTTTTTTTATTGTATTGAGTATTTTTATTGTATTTTTATTGTATTCATTAATTGAAAAAACAATTTAGGTCATACTAAATAATTAAAAAAAAAAATATTCTCTTAAATACAATTTATACCTTTGAATTATTTTATCAAACCTCATTGTATCTATCACATTATTTTCTATGCTTCAAAATAATACCTTACTCGTTATTTTATTTAAAATATTCAACAAATTATTAAACTGAACTGGATAATCGTAAAAAATTGCATATCATTAATGAATGGCGATTAACTTACATAACAACCATAATATTACCTGAAAATAATTATTTGAATAAATGAATAATATTATTTAGGAATATATTATTATATGTGATATTTATATTTAACTTCGATTACTATGAATTTTCCCTATTTACGATTATATGCTATACTGTATACAACTTATGTAATATTTTTTAATTGTCATTTTCTACCTAATGTGTACGAAGAATTGACCAACAAACCATTTCTTAAATATTTTAAAATTATTATAAAACTTTAATAATAAACAACCTATTGTAATTCTGAAATAATAAATGAAGGTTGTTATTTCAAAATCAATTATTAAAACACATTTAAGAACGTTAAGTGTATTTAACAGAATGCGATTTTTTAATAACCTCATCGTATAATAAATTTGATGCATTATAAAAGTCATCCTGTTTACAATTCGCCATAAATCATTGTTGAAGATTCTTTGAAAAAATAATAAATTTCATTTTTAACTATAGTCAATTATTAATGAAATACAATATTTAAGTATTAAAAACTTAACGCTAAAATTCCGTTAAATTTAATAAATATTGGAAAAAAAAATTTCATTTTACTTAGAATCAACTTATAACGATTTTAGCATTTTTCCTTAAACAGGTTCATACTTCATTATAAATAAATAATAAGTAATATCATACCTAAGCATTCTACTTTCAATTACCTGCACGATTGTTAATTAAATAACAATTTTGAAGCATTAAAAAAGTTTTTAATATTTCAGTGCTTTACTATTTTATGAGTTGATGCCAGTTTTAGGTTCTGAGTAAAGCAAAAATAACTATTTTTACAATGGTGTTTATTATTAATGATTTTTTTTTCTATAAATGCTTTTTTAAATAGAAATACTTGTACAAAAGTAAACTTTTTTAAATAGAATTTGGCTCTAGATAGTACTTTAAAGAGTACATTTTTGAAATGATCGATAATTTTCTAAAATTTTGGAAAAACTACTCAAAATTTAACAAAAATGTGCTTGAAACTTTTTCCTTCAATCCAAATTTTATGAAAATTGAAATACAGAGAGATAATTTTATATTATGAAAAACATTTTGGCAAAAAAATAAATGCAACTTTTTTTTTTTAATGGTTTTATCTAACAGTTGTTTTCAATTTTTTTGCTTGTTCACAGTTTTTTGTGTTATGCATTATTTTTTATTATTATTATTTTAAATAACTGAAATTATTATTATTTAACAACTTCACTTTGAATAGTTTAATTGAAGAAATTATTCATCGTTTTCCTTTGTAATTCAACACGCCTACCAAGGGTATTCCACCCAATAAGTGAAGAATACCCGTGGAGAGAAGTAAACATGTTTTTTTTTTTTTAAATATGTTATGAATTTCGTAGTTTTTTTACAGTTGTCGTAGTTTAATGTGAATTTAATCAATATACATCGGTGATGCTGAAACAATAGTTAAAAAAATACCAAAAAATCGCTGTTTCCCCATATCGTTCGAAACGTGACTAAATGTAAATATTATAATTACTAATCGATATAAGTCTCAAAGTACCCTTTTTGAATTCAAGATTTAACCCCCAACATTTGCTATTCCTCATTCTAGAAATAATTACTTTACTAATAGTCCGGTGTACCGCCTACCAACATCTCGTAAATTTAATTCATAATTTCGATTTTTTTTTTCGACTCCTTTTCAAAGTAAAGTTAAAAAATTGTATTTATAATTTAAATCTTGATGTTTAATTTAATTTAATTGTATTCAATTTTCTCCTCAATTGTTAATTTAGCGATATTTTTAGTTTTTAATTCACACACACTGTATTCTCACCCTTTGGGGTGTTGAATATTTATTTAAATAAATATTATTATTACTATAAGTAATTATTGAAAATTCATAATATATTATTACAATGATACGCGTTAAGCCATCTTAATGTGTTTTTGTAATCGGTAATAAAATAAGAATTATTGTTTCCATTTCGCAGGACAGAGAACGATACTGAAAGGTGTAAACGGATTTTTCCGCTCCGGCCACCTGACCGCCATAATGGGTCCTTCCGGTGCTGGGAAGAGTTCGCTGATGAACATTCTCGCTGGATACGTGTAAGTTTCCTGTTTGCATTGAGAGCATAGCACGCTCAATGCGACCGCTTCGTCTGACTTCTGTAGGTCGTCGCCTATCGTATCCAACAGCACGACATTACATATTTTTCTAGAGAATAAAAAAAATAATAATAATAATAATAATAATTCACAATAATCTGATTATCCTGTCATGTGCCTTATTCACATTGCCGCGACCAAGGACCGACCAATAATAATATCGATTGCGTTGTTCGTTATTGATATTATGGTAAACTCGACCAGAGAGTAATGAAGAATTTAACGTGATATTACAAAAAGGAAGTTAAGGTTTCATATTGTGCTCGAAGCAGTATTATTTTCCGTACCGTGTGAATTTTTTATAAATACTTACCCTAGTTATTATTATTATTGTAAAACATATTATCATTTCTTCATGCAAATCAACACTAGATTTTGAACTGTGGGGGGAGGGGGCAATTACGTTCCCAATTATACCGAATAACAAGTCGTAAAACAATTACACTTTCGATTCTTAAAAATCTATAGATTTTCATATATTTCATTAATTTTGTACATAGTTATTATACCTACTGTTTTTTTTTTTTTTTTTTTACAAATTTTATAATAAAAAAATGAATTAAAATGTAAAATGTGGTTTAATAAATAGATATTTTTTATTTTAAATACATATTTTAATATTCTCATTACATTTCAAGTTAAACACATAAAATTAAAAAAATCTGTTTTCTGTTAAGTAAAAATAACTTAATTTGTAATCTAATCTAAATTTCATCACCATCATACAAATTTTGATCGGCCGTCACTGCTATTCAACATTATTCTTCTACGAGTATCAATGTGTATATAAGTGTTTATCCACTGCTTTTTTCAAATTTTTTTCTTTATCGCCAACTTTTATGATTATCTTATTATTATTTTTATGTATTTCTGAAAATGAACATTTAATTGACTATAAAATTCATCGGCTACTAAAAAAGTAAACGTGTATTATGAAAAAAAAAATAAAAATACTTCAATCTACATTATTTGCCGGATCCCCTTGATAGATTTCCTTTGGTGGTTTGATTTCCATGTTTACGTTTTCAAGCACATCAACTTCAAGTGACTACTATGAAATAGTGTTATAGTTGTGTAAATATAATAATATTATTATGGTCCTATTTTATAACTTTAAATCACAAATAATAGCACAATAGGTATTTTCCTCGTTTGAGTGAATTTCATTATAATATTCTTTTATTGTAATTAAATTCTAGGAGAACTGATATCAAAGGACAAATTCTTACAAACGGCCATCCTAGAAATATGCAACTTTTCAAAAAACTTTCTAGTTACATAATGCAAGAAGACTTGCTCCAACCTAGACTCACGGTTATAGAATCACTGAGTTATGCTGCAAGGCTGAAAATCGGCCATGAATTATCCAAAGAAGACAAAAACAAAGCGGTAAGTGTGACCAAAACACAACTAGGCGTATATAATTTGTATAACACTTCAAATGTAATTATGTTTTATCAAGTTGAAAATAACACCAAGTTTTAAATAAACAACCGATTTTAATTAGTAAATACTCTCAAATTATTTAACAGTTGACTACCACAACACAGCAGTTTAAATTAAATTTATTTGTTCAAAGTCAGATTCATCGCCTATTATCCATAAAAATGTAATTTGCATACAGGTTATTTAATATATTCGATGTATATCTACATAATATATAATATATATAGAAGATAATTATTGTCAATATTAATGTCAAGGATAAATATTTTACTCAATATTAAAATGTATGAGAATACTGAAGAGAATTCACCCACATACTATCGGAACCACGTTTTGTGTAGTATCCCATAATATGTTCGCGGCATGTAGATTGTCCTTAACAGTATTTTCCATGGTTGCCGATAGCGATATTGATACATAAATGATTGTCATTAAATAATTATATTATTTTTCTCCATATATACTAACCAGTATCGTGATAAGTAGATATAAACTTGGAAAATATTTTATTAACTGTATAATTATTAAAGTTTTATTTCATTGATAAGTGTTGACGTTGGATTTTCTTTAATAATTCGTTAATCGAATTGTTAACCTCAATTTGTTAATTAAAATAAATTTCTCAAATGTATTTAATAATGAATTTTTATTTGTTTTAATTTCATAACATTCTATACCGTTACAAATGCGTCAAAATTATTATAAATTGTATAAATCTCCCTGATAATTGTGTATAAATTACAAATCCCACTCAAAAATTATAATTTGGTCTTGTGGTTGCTATGAAAATTGTAATAACAAAAAGCTAAACATACTTCGCACTATAAGCATTCTTCGCTCCACCGACGGGACTAACTGGATGTGTTAAATTTTAAAGAAACAATAAATCATATGTTCATTAAAATGATTCCAAGCGAAACTTCAGTTTATTTAAGACAATTTCACTCAAAATATATAAAGTTTATTATTATTATAACAAAAAAAAATTATACAGAGAAAATGAAAAATATATTTTTAATGATAAAAAAAGAGTAAAAAAAAAGCATTCGGAAAAAATTACAAAAATTAAATCACATATTAAAAATTTTATTTCCCCAATATATTTTTCAAATTACAGTTTATATTTAAAAAAAAATGTTTTAAAGGCATATGTATTAAATTTTGGGTAGTATTCTCAAATTTTGAAAAAGCTATTGAGAACTTTGAAAAACGACCTCTTTAAAGTATCATCTAGACGCAAACGCTGATTAAAAATAATTTTGATAGAAACTTTTGAACAAGTTTAGTATTACTCTACGAGAAAGTGTTTATAGAAAAAAATAAACATCATTGTGAAAACACTTCGCTTCACTTAGAATCTAATAATGAGAAATCCGAGTTAGTTTCTTGAATTGAATTTTTAAAATCTGTTACACGATCATATACGAAGATGTATTAGTATTTGAAAGGTACAATGTAATGTATATGTATTATTT
Organism: Stegophylla sp. TES_Ste_2020; assembly: GCA_025469315.1. Taxonomy (NCBI): domain Eukaryota; kingdom Metazoa; phylum Arthropoda; class Insecta; order Hemiptera; family Aphididae; genus Stegophylla; species Stegophylla sp. TES_Ste_2020. Next base: position 3,108 of record JAIPRM010005928.1, on the reverse strand, counting down.
AAAAAAAAAAAAAAAATCTCAGGGAAGCAATATAAAGTTTTGAAAACGTCCAACTTTCATTTTAGGAACTCAATAATTACACGAATTGTGAAAATTCATGTTCTGTATAAAATTTGGAATTTTGTCAATATAAATATATTTATAGAATCATTCGTTTTGGTACCTAGTTGTAATGTTGGTTATTTTCTCAAGAATGAAACACAATATTGCAAATTAAACAACATGTCAACGAGTAAACATCACTAAAATAAATACACACAATTGCAGGCTATCGCTGACGGTGTAAAATCTTAAAAACGTTATCTTATTTGACAAAGGGAAAGCGCGATTTGTACGCGTTTTAAGTGAATTTGCGAGCGAGATGTTTACGATACCCGTTTTCAATATTATAAGGACGTAACCTATACTTATGACCTTGACTCATGCTTTACATACATATAGTTATAATAGTTCTTAAACTTGTTATGTACATTGCGCACACATAATAATAATATCACGAGATATAATAATAATTAACATATTATCGATATCTGAGAAGACACACATATTATGCGTTTTAACTTCCATAAAATTTAATATTTATATTCAAATCTATAGGTATTTTTATTATTTTTTTTTTTTGACGCACAGAAATCTGCACTGATTAAATGGTTAAAATTTCTCAATGAAAAAATTGAACTAATTTTATGAACAAAAGTTTGAACGGAATGGGCGATTCTCTACTGCAGAAGTTCTCAAAGTGTGGGGCGTGACCCTACGGGGTGCCGCGAAAGCTTTATAAGGGGGGGGGGCGCGAGAAAATTTTAAAAATCAACATTGCATTGGTAGGACAGAAAAATATTTGTGAAATTTGCGTGATAATAATCGCGTCCTATAGAGTGTACAAGAATTTCTCCTCGTTTCACCAACATTTGTAATGAAAAAAAACAAGCCCACCTATTACATTAAAAGAAACTGATTGATTAAAACCTTTTATAATAAATTTTTAATGTGAATATAAATATTAATCTATATATTTTGTTGTTTTATTTTACCTTTTTGGTACTCTAAACATTACTATTAAAATTATTTTTATAAGGGGGGCCCACGTCTGTGGTTGACCAAAGTGGGGGGGCCTGGCCTGAAAAGTTTGAGAACCTCTGCTCTACTGCAACGGATTGAAGCAGACACTAGCAATAGAACGCAATAGTAATACATAGGTTAATATAGATATATTATAAAATAGATATTTTGAGTGGGGCGTTAATAGTATCTACCTACCTCAATTTCTTTTCGCTCACCGAGTGTAGTTTAAACACGGCGGAACTTGAACCGTAATTCCTATATAACCTGATTTATAAAATAAGTAACGACTAATCTAACGTCACTTAAAACTATTCGTTTCTTTTCAATATAATCTACCCGTAGGAACATATTCGAAAAAAAATCGACTAACGAATAACTTGAAATAATATTATAGGAACACATTTTTTCTTCTCTTTTTTTTCTATCAAAAATCTTATTTCAATTTTTAACTTATTAATATTTTTTTTTTATTGAAATAAATAATTTTGTAAACTAGTTTCTTCGGATATTTTTCATGAAATCGATTTTATTAATTTCTTTGGAATTCCAAAGATAATTATTATACTATGTAAATATGTTTAGGTGCCGTATATTTATTATAGCATTACACTAATGGGCTGATTATAGAACTATTAAAGATTTTTAGCACCTTTTTACATAAAAAAACGTATACTTGGTCTAAAGACTAGATAGTTTTTAACAAATTGCTATTCTAAATACACTATGATACTGATAAGACAAATCTAAATTACATTACTATTGAAATAAATTGGAACTCATTTATGTAATTATGTCCCAATATGTCATAATAAAAAAAGAAAAAATACTGTGTTAAAAACTCCAAAAAGTTCTTTTTCAGAGATAAGATATTTTAAAATTATAACATATTGAATGATTATAAAATACTATTATAACGATTGTAAAATATTGATAATATTTTAAATATGAATTATGTGTTTTGACAACGTACCTATTTAGTAAAAAACTCCCAAAAATATTTATCAACAACACTGTACATGAAATATATTATGATAAATAATTATCTTTCACAGAACATCTACACAACAAACTCTACAAGGAGTATAAATATTTTTCCTGAGATAGTTTAATATCCATCATTAGCTTATAATGGTTCCTATTGGTTTGCGTTTATTAAATCGCTCTTAACGCCATTTACAAAAGCACGTTTTAATTACAATGCAATATTATCAACAAACTATTTCATACCACAACCACACTTATAAAGCAGTTAACATATTCATTGAACCAAAATATTTTACCTAATTATTTTTTAGCGCTATTTTTTTTTCAGCTTAATAATATCTAAAAATAAATTAAATTGTGATTTCATAGATAATTTATTATATTTATACAAACTAATCTTTTAACAAAAATAAATTATTGATTTTTTTCCAAATTCCCTTACGTTAGTATTTTGAACATTACCTTTTTCGTGTTATTAAATCAAGCAAACTGCAATATTGTTCAACTTTACTAATGTCAAATTTAATGTTTTCGAAAAACATTTAAAATCAAACTTACTAAATACTAATGTTTCATTCTTTTAAGGCTAACTTCATTATATTTCATTCAACTCAAAATTTTAATACAGAACATTTTTCTATAAATATTATCATACAACTAATATTTGAACTAGGGTTATAAAGCACAAGTGAAATTAAAAAACATAAATGTTGATAAAGATAAAGTAATTCAAATTTTACCATACTGAATGAGTTATAAATAAGAGGATATCCCCCCGAGTGCATCCCAAAATGACCTTATTTTTTTTTTTGTCCTAAGTGCGTCCGTAAAATGGTATCACCCTGACACCCTAGTGCGACCCAGTTCATTTAGAGTTACCCAAAGGGGAGTTTCCCGAGTGCGTCTCGTTTTTAATTTTTACCTTTTTCATCGCCCGAGTGCGTCCGTGATTTTATCTGCAGTTTTTATCGTATAGCCCGAGTGCGTCCGAGGTTTTATCGACTACTTTAACTGAACAGCCCGATTGCGTCCGCGCAATATAAATATAAATACGATAGT
>JAIPRM010005927.1:0-19617 GCA_025469315.1 Stegophylla sp. TES_Ste_2020 | reverse complement strand
AGATATTTTTAAGGAAAACCCCAAAAAACATGTATATTATATATTATATATATTTTAAATAAGTTAAATTTAAATCATTGATTCGTATTATGTACAGATACTATACATTATAAAAATTGTAAGTATATTGTTGAAATATGCCTTTAAATGAAAAAAACATCGAAAAATGCAAAATAAAAGTTTCACTTCGAGTTCTCTGTTACATGAAACAAATTATGTACTTGGAAAGCATTGCCTAAGATCACCAAAATAAATATGCATTTTGCATTGGAATCCGGGCCCTATTTATAACTAGGGCAGGGATTTCGATGCACTTTTCATTGTTTTCCAAAGCTTTCTGTGCGACGCTCGTTTTGTTATAATTTTATTTTGCATTTTTTGACAACATTTTTGGATTTTACGATCATTTTTATCATTTTTTTTTTAGGGCATTTTATAGATTTTTCGGTCATTTTTGGTCTAAAGTTAAAATTCAAAATTTTATATTATTAACTTATAATATGGGATTTATTTTAATAAGCTAATAGATTAAACAATATTCTTATACATTATATAAATTCTAATCTTGCCTCCCAGCATAGCAGCATATGCTAGAAGCCTAGAACATTAAAATCGATAAAGACGCCCAACGATACCCTCACACCAGTCGTGATAATTTTTTGCATTTTTTTAGGTCGTTTTGCATTTTTAGCGATTTTTAAGGGCATTTCAAATACCAGCCCTAGTTATAACATTAAAAGTGACCAATCTTATGTACACAGTGTGATGTGTGTGTGTGTGTTTGGTTGGGTTAACAACCCAGGGGTGGCCAACCCGCGGACCGCTTTTGATAATTTTATAGCCAGCGAGATTCTTCATAATTTTACATAACGTGTTCATTTTGGTGCATAATGTTTTCAATGTCATCAATTTTCGTGTATATTTTATTTATAATATAGTGTTACCTAGTCAGCGGTTAGCAGTGTCCTCATAAAAGAGCTTGACTAATTATTACAAACGAGTTTTTTTTTTTTTTAATCTACGAATAATCATAAAACTAATAATAATAATAATAATAATGTTTAAAATTGTTACTCCAATTTTTATTTTTTTTTTGTGTGTTTTGTATTGGGTCAAAATATAAACGGGGAATATAATATTATATAAAATTGTGAGCGGCCCGCGGAATTATTATGCATTTCCAAAGTGGCCCGCAAGATCATTTGGATTGGATAGCCCTGGGTTAACGGATAAAATTTCAGCAACCTATGGTGTCCGGTATTCAGATGGTTCACTGTAAATACATTTTTTTCAAAAGTAATCTATAAGAAAATTTCAAATTAATAACAATAATTTCAAAAAAATAATTACTTTATCAGTAGTATGGATAACTCAATCAAAACCTAAAAAAAAAAAAAACACAAGCTTAGAAAATGGCTTAAATGGTCTCGCGAAATAATTTTAAACCATTTCAGTCAATATAATTTGAAATATTTGATAAACTCTTTCTACCTAAATATATTTACAGATGTATAAAAAACAAAAATGTTAATGTAAAAGTAATAAATGCAAATAATAAATCAATTTACGCAGAACCTACAATTAATATTTTTGCATTTTGCCGTTATTTTCTAAAAAACCCACGATTTAATTTTTGTTCAACAAAAGAATGTACGAGTATAAATAGGATATTCAAAATCGCTTACTCTTAATTTTTTACTGTTTAGAGTAATTAATATAATAACCATCATTCTCGTACGTCACAGCAATGTAGTAATATAAAATACATTTTTATTAAAGTACAAAATATATAATATAGCTGAGCAAATATGCCTAATAGGAATGGTAAATATTTTATAAGTTAAGTGTAAAATAAAATAATAATAGAAACTTAAAATAACAAATTATAATATACAAACAATAACCTTACTTAAAAAAAAAATATTAAAACATTAAAATAAGTTAGTTCATTAGAATTCTACGAGTATTATTTAAGTTATGTCCAAAAAGTATTACCGGAATTAAATGTTTTTTATTTTACTTACTAAAATAAATTACATAATATGAAATAAAAAAATTAAAATTAATGTAAGATCTAAAGATTTCCGTTTCTGTCCTTTGGTTTAGGAGATCTTTTGTATTCTGGTTTGATAAGCATGTACACAACCAGTACACCATAAAAAAATAATGTTATTCCAACAAAGTTCAAAAGCAATCCTTCTATTGGTATGTATTCATGCTGTTGTTTCCTATATGCAATAATGACATATTTCTTTTACTTTTTTATTGTATTAATAATTAACAGGTTTTACATATTATTATTAACATAAAGCACATACAAAGCAAAAATGATTTTTTCACTAAATCCTAGTACGGAAGTTACGATCGACAATACAAAGGTAAGTACGCCAAAAAAAATATGATAAGGCATCAAAGCTTCCTTATATTTCAAAGCTACTTCGGGGTAGAGAAAAGATAGAAATCCACCAGCAAACTATAAAATAAAGTTAAATTAGTACCTACATAATAAGTGACATTTATAAAAATAAAGTATACTGAAAACTAATACAAAAGATTAATAAGTATTATAATAATAATAATGTAATATTGTTTATTTAGTGAGTGTAATAAATTGCTGCACCTACCTGAAAGAGAAACATGAAAACGCATAAAATTCCCAACCAACTATGTAAACTATAAAATTTTGGAATGGTTGGATCGGCGATCATATTTGAATTAAAACCAGCCCATATACCAAGTAATGCAAGGATGATAATACAACAATTAATAATGGCATGTTGCGTTTTCAGTTTTTGTTTTCTGGTATTACGAAAATTTCGAAAATGAAGGATCGCTAAAACGAAATTATATCAAATCATATCAACTGAAAACTGTTCAGTAAATAGTTGAAATATCAAGCTAAGTACGTGCCAATAATATTACTAAAGTCATTAAATAAAAATATTAATTTTATACCTATATAGTTATAATTCGTATAAATAAATAACTGTCCTAAAATGTTATTAATTTATCATACATAAACAGAGCTTTACTGATAAAACTAATAACACTTTAATGTAACTATGTATTTTATAGAAAAATCTAAGTAAAGACTTGGTGCTTTTTTTTTTTTTTTTTAAGTGTTTTCGTTTTATTTTTATTTAATTTATTCAATAAGTTTTGTATTGAATAATATATATTTTTTTCTTTTATTAAAAATAATGAAATCTTACAATTTGCAAATAAATAAATAAAAGAAATTGTCATTAACAGTGGATGCCAATTGCATACTTTTGTAGTTTCAGAAAAACTAAAACCATTGCGATAATATGTAAGCCAAAAAAAGACGGACGATATAAGGAACACTCCAAGCATCTGAAATTTCATAGATCGAAATTAATATTTATTGCTTTACGTAGTTTATTTGTGTACAATTTACCTGATAAATTATGTAAATCAAATTATATCTCTGTAGTATAGGACCATTATTAGAGGCTTTGGAATTTCGGACGTTACCATTTTGTCCTTGGAGATTTGAAATTGATGTACTATCGTTTTCTATTTCCAGCTTAACTGTAATAATAACTTATTAATTTTTGGGAATTGATTTTTATCGTTAAAAAATTAATTGTTATTTAGTCCAATTTCCCTAATATTTTTTTTCTGTGTACACTTTTTCGTATAGATCTACTCGTCCAAAAGTTTCAATCAGTAACTTTTTGAAACCGGATTCGCCTCTAGTTGGTACTTTAGAGAAGTCATTTTTTGAATTTCTCAATTCTTCAATATTTTTGGGGGGAAAAACTACCCAAATTTCGACAAAAAATACTCGAAAACCATCATTTTTTGATCCGAACTTTATGAAAATTTAAACATAAATAGACAATAATAAAAGAAAAATTTTGGCGCAAGAAAATTTTTAAAATGTGAAAAAAAAAATTTGGACATTTTTCTAACATTTTTTTTTTTTTTTATTTATTTATTAAGCAAATAAATTTCTAAATAACTAAATTTAAATATGTAAATTTTTCAATGGTCTTTTTCAAAAAGCCGAATTCTGTAAGCTGTCTACAACTGAACCTAGACAGTAACTTCATAGAAAATATTGGACTTATTTTATGAAAATAGTTCCTGATTATTGAAAATCTACAAAGAAATGTGCGTTTCGTTCATGATACCAAATAAAATATATAAATTAAAAAAAAAGATATTCATTTACTTGAGTGTTATGAGAATGGAAATTGAGTGTAGTTAATGCACAGTATTGATCACTTTATAACTTAATACTTATACTGTGGTTTTGATATTATAATGAACTATGTGGATTAATTTTGAATGCAAAACGTTATCGCCATTACACAAGATGGTCGTATGTATATAAGCTGCATAAAGACATAAGCAGTGTTTATTAAGCACATATAATAAATAATAGATTTGTAGGTACCAGAAAACATAACTGAGTAAATACGATTATCGCATAACAATTAAATCGTTGTACTCAATTAAACCAGTCTATAATTGAAAATTTCGTATTTATAAGCGTTTAGAACAATTATTGTTTATAAGTGCTTGTGGGGCAATATAATATTATTAATGATTTACAATAATATAATATTTATCAAGTATTCGTTAGATATTTAATAGTATCATATTATGCGTACCCATACTTAATATCCACTGTAACAGACAATTTCAGCACCTAAAACACATTATAAAAAACTTCATACTTCAACAAGAAATAAATTACTTATAAAGTTTAAATAAATAATTTTTACACTTTAAGTACCCGTGAATTTGAATTTTAAATTCGCTCGGAAAAAACGCATTGTAAACACCGAACAATATTGCTCTACTGTGGAATATAGTATAATATGGAAGGTACCGCCGATGTTATTTGACTGCGTCAGATTAACTATACAAAAATGGAATTGAGGTAAAACACACGTTTCGCGTGTCCATTTTTTTTTTTTTTTTTTATTATTTCCATACACAACACCTAAATTAATGGGGAAATGGAACGCTGTAATTACTTACTCACATATAGCTAAGCAAATATTCTTGATGATTATTCAGGCACTTAAAGATATAACACATGAAATGGCCGGAATCTACGACTCTAAACCACGTCATAGTTATATTTGTGTGTTTTTACATTTTAATCTATGAAATATTTTTACATGTACAATAGTATATATAATATTAATAAGTCTGAATAATTTACAAAATATTTGGATACAGACGTAGTTAATGTAATATGGTGTAATTCAACAGAAGGAAGCCTAAATTTTTTACAAATTCGCATATCAATAGAAAAAAAAAAAAAACAGTAAAAAATATGATTGATGAAATGCCGGGTTTCACTAGGCCCACGCAAAAGCAATTTCATAATTTTTGAAATTTGACGACAGATATGAAACAACAAATAGTAAACTTTTTTTGTACTTCTAAATAACAAAGTGGAAACATATAAGTGACAAAATAATTTTTCTGTTGTTTTTAGTAAATGTATTTACAGTGTCAGACAAAAGAAAAAAAATCGTGATTATGGATAAGAGTACTTCAAATTAATCAAATATTGTTTTTTTTTTTTTTTTTTTTTTTTTATATATTTATAACGAATAGTAAATAATAATTTTTGTTAATTAATATATAATATTATCCAAACATAATTTATAAATATGTCCATCATACTCACCATAGCATGAAATATTTGTGGAACACCGAAAAAATAAAATTCCATAAATAAAAATTCGTTAATTTAAGAACAATTAATGAAAACCTCAGAAGTTATCTGATCATTTCTCTCAATGTTATCCACATATTTTATTAATAAGTTTGACTATTTATTTTATCATTAATATTAATTTTTTTTCCTTCTATTTTAGGACAACAATTTATTGTTAATATTAAAATACATTGTAAAAACTTAATAGAATTGTTGATCAATGTTTTGTAATCAAAAATATGAAACGCTTTGAATCCATTTAATAACAACAATTTTCATATAATTGGTTAAAACTGTGATTTGTTTATCGATTGATAAAATTAATTACATGATTTTTATCAACTAGAAATTCAATTCTGATTAAAAATACGCAAAATTGTTTTAACATATTATCGTGGTTTGTGGCGCATCATGGCGAAGTATCCGAATATCATTAACAGTGCATGGTAAATTTTTAGTATCGTCTTTTTACGATAGTTACACCATATTATTGAATTACATTATAACAATATTAATAAATAAATAAATAAATAAATAAAGTAAAGTAAAGTAAAGTATAAACAAGAAAGTCGGACATACTTCGCACCACGGATATTCTCCGCTCTTCGGATTAGATACTCTTGGTGGATGTGTAGGATTTTAAAGAAACGATAAATCATTTCTTCAATAAGACGATTCTGAACGAAGGAAGTTTATGGATATAAAAAACAACATAATAGTCGTCATTTTCAAAACACCCACCAAGAATATATTATGACCCGAAGAGCGAAGAATATTCGTGGTGCGAAGTATGTCTACCTTTCTTGTCTATAATTTACTTTAATTACTTTGCTTTGCTTTACTTTACCTTACCTTTTTTTGTCTAATAAATTAAATTGAAAAAGTAAAAAAATTAATGAGGAAAAAAATGTTGGGAAAATGTCCAAATTTTTTTTTCACATTTTCAAAATGTTTCTCAAATATGAGACAATAATAATTGTCTATCTATGTTTAAATTTTCATAAATTTTGGATGGTTATACAAAATATGATGGTTTTCGAGTCATTTTTATCAAATTTTGGGTAGTTTTTTCTCCAAAAAAAAAAAAATTGAAGAATTGAAAAATTCAAAAAATGCACCAACTAAAGGCAAATAACTGCTGATGCAAAAAGTCTTTTGGACAAGTATTTCTATGTAAAAAAGTGTTCACAGAAAAAAAAGAGGAAAAAGTTAAGTAAAGTAAATGAAAGTAAAGGAAAGTATAGACAAGAAAAAACCAGACATACTCGCACAACGGATATTTTTATCTCTTTGGGTCAGATACTCTTGAAGGGTGTATATAATATATCTTATATATATATATATATACCTTATGTATGTATATCTTTATAAAAGAAATTCAGTAACGGAAAAAGATTTGTTAAAATTATATAAATTTACAAGAACACATATAAGGAATAATATACATTATTACCATATTTTGATCAAAAATGGTTTAGATATTATAATACCTATTTGACTAGGAAAAAATTACACGCAATCCAGATTTTACGTGAATTTTTATATTTTCGGAATTTCAACAAAATAAATCGATAATTTGTTTAAAAAAATTTTCAAAATCCTTAAATAATGTTTAAAAAATTTCAGAAATAATATCGAGATATTTTAAAAATGTTTATTCTTCATCTGTATCAAATATGATTATTTGAGAGCAATCTTTTTACCATCAAACTCATCAATAGATGCAAAACAAATCTAAATAAATATAATATCTCCCTGTAAACTTATTGAACAAGTATGTCCAATTTTATTCTGCTAATAATTTAAACAAAAATCACTAAAGCCCATTTAATATTTTTAATTTTTATAAGAGACAAATAAGTACCTCCTTTTTAATGACTATTTTCTATTCTTGAATATGACTTAATTTTTGGTACATATTTCATATTTCATTAGATTCATACATTTTTGATAAGCATTTGTAATCAAAAAACTAAATTTAATTTTATATTATTTTACAGTTATATTTGTACCAGTGATAAACATATTTAAAATAATATCATATTATTTTTGATTTGTATAAATAATTAAAAGCAATAATATTAGCTCTAGTGAAACTGTTTATTTCATACAACTTAAGTAAAACATAAATACTCACAAATAATATAATGAAGTATCAAAATAAACTTGAAAAAATGTAGTAATGATCGCATCAGTTAATAATTTACTTTGAATCAATGCACGCAACAAATGTAAAGAAATATTTATAGTGTAAGGAAACATGAGCAATTCGAGACAATTTTTGCATGCATCCCACTTGTGCATATGTTTAAAAAGTAGAAAAGTGTCGCACAAATCACAGTAGCTGTTCTTTTATACTGTAATTTTTCTCACTTTGATTGACATTAATTTTAATTGAGTTTTTAAAACTCGATAAGATAGTGTCCTATTTGATAATGTTATTATATTATAAATAATGTACATATTATTATTAAGTCCGACACCAACATTTGTTCTGTACAATAGATTCTCGATAGTTTAATGGATAATTATATTTTCTTAAAAAAAAAAATTATCGGTCTCTCTTGAACATCAATGTTACCTTACACTAAACCTGTATATTATACTTTCAAGAGATAGTAATTTATGGAATACACCGATATCTCGAAAAAAAAATATTACACATTTTTTTATTTTATACCCATTCAGATTTAATCTGCTCATTAGCTTTTATTTAAATTTTATATTAAGCTCGAGTTTCTAGTTAATTACATAATATTACACAATACATATCAACTTACGTGTATCGATATCCACAAAGTTTAGACGTCTAACTACACCCATGATCTTTTTGAGTTTTCTAATCGGGTGGCTACTGGCTACTTAGTTGCATCCCACCTTAAAAATTTCTTCCAAATTGCGTTCCAAGTTTTTTTTTGGGTGCATACGAATTGCGGCCCGAGTATTTTTGGACTACATACGAATTTTGCGGCCAGACATTTCAGCTTGACAATCGACTTGCTGTGTAACATGGGGACATTTTGGCAGAGGCGTACACAGCAATTTTCAATGGGGGGAGGGGGGATTTAAAAAAATATATATTAATAGTAAACAAAGATTTCCATATAATGTATTTTATTATATTTTAACTTTATACTAATACTATTTCTAGTTTTCTTGGCTTACGTGCCAACTCATCAATAACTTCCTCGTCTATTAAAGGCAATCCACGATATATCGACAACATGGTCAGTCCATTCAACGAAATAAATAATTTATGTATTTATAGATGTTCTTCGTGATCAGTTAAATTTCGATCCATTTTCACAAACATACCGACATCGTTTACTCGAGAAATAACAACATCTGATATTGAACAATCATTAACAATAATATCATCTAAATAATATAAATTATAAAAATCATTATTATGTATCTACACATTTTTTTTTTTTTAAGTGTCGGTACATTACTTGACTCGGCATTTGTAACTGCTATAGCGGATCCAATGGAAGGGGTTTGAACACCCAAAACCGTGTGTGTGTACGCCACTGCATTTTGGTATGATGACTAATAATAAAATTATCAATAGTTTCTACGCGTGTTTTAGCACTCATTGGTGTACGTTCTTCAGCGTCGCACTTCGCTCCGCTCAAACTATATTATTGATCATCAAACCAAAATGTCCCCAAGTTGCACAGCAAGTCGATTATCAAACCGAAATTCATAAATTACATAAAATTTTCTGTTTGAGTACCAATGTATTTAGTTATCGTGACTGTGGTCAAATGTTTAATTCTTCTCAAGTATTAACAATCGAAAATACAAAAAGGAAACATAATAAAAATAGTGAGAAATTAATAGAAAAATAAATAAATTGATCAACGTCGATGAATCTAAATATCAGGCACGGATCCATAGGAAGGGCGATGGGGTCTATTCCCCTCAACAGAAATTTTAAAATGCATACTAAAAATGCTTAATGCGTGTAAAAATGTATTAATTATATGTATATTTGATTTATTTTTGTCTAATTGCCTCCTCAAAATTAAGGTCCTGGACCCACAACTGATAAATTTAAGTCTTTATATTCTGTTAGATTTCAAATTATATTTAAAAATACGATTGTTGACAAAAATGTAGAATTTGAAGTCGACGTAAACTGAAAGTACTCTGAAATATTTAAGTAAATAATATTAAAAAGCATTCTTTGGAAACTATAAAAAAAAAAAAACATAAATATCGGTACTTTTGCAATTTTTTAAAATGATCATCACTTTGATGACTTAAGGTTCCAGAGTCTGCCTCTATACAATAAAATTGTTTACCAAAAATAAATATTTAAATAATTACAATACTTATTTAAACACACTTAATATTTCATTAGGCATCATTTATTACACAGTCGTACATTCATTTAATCTATAGGTTATATTTTACATAAATACATTCAACACATAATATATTCAGATAGGTACATATATCAAAAACCTGCGTGCGTTTTCATGACATACATAATTTATGTACAAGCACATTACATACACATCGTGGTCATCATAATAACATATAATATGTATATAATAGTTGTACTTATAAACATTCGCATAGTTAGGTATGCATTTATAAGTCGATTAGTCATTCGGAGTGAAAACACGATTCCGTTTGGGAATTAAGTCGATATAGTGTCACAGTTGAAGTTCTGCTCAGAATCGTTTTGTTGAAGAAATGATTTATCGTTTCTTTAAAATTCAACATACCCGTTAGTGTATGTATATCTATTTACAAACAGATTTAAATTATTTTTTTAAATGTAATTATGATTTATTTTGGTGCATATTAAATCTTACTTATATGGGGTTAATTTTGGTGCAAATTACATGAACCTGGTAGACCTTCACTCTTCAGTATTGTTTAATTCAATTAGATATTAATAAATGGCATTGAGAGAGAGAGGAATCTATTATTGTTTTTTTACCTACCCACAGGTAAATTTATTTAATATTATGTAGTGCGATATCGTGTTGACAAAGTTGTTGTCACTTAATGACTACATCAAATTAAAATATTATATTCAACTGTTATTTGTTTTACCCGTAGTCTGACGTCTGTCAGAAACTATGTTTTTTCAATACACATTTTATGAAAATTAAAGAACAGATGGATAATAATATTTAAAAGAATAATTTAAAACACGGACGTCTGCTGCGTAGTTGCAGGCGCAAGTTTATTAATATGCTATTATTGCAATATAATTGTTTGACCGGTTGATGAAGTGAGCGACGTACTCGTATACCTATTATGTAATCGTACAAGCAAATGAAAATATGTAGAGGTAGACACACCTATGCGCATAGTAAGTTGTTAACCTATTAACGCGACAATAACAACACCGAAATGACAATACAATCAGTTGGCATCCCTGACGTACGACTTCGTATTAATCTGTGGTGTGGCCGTGTTGTTATCACAATCGGATCACTGTAATATCGAAAACACGCATGCGCACCAACGCCCGCTCACGCACAATAATTCACAAGACCTTCGCTTATCACAACGCTGAAAAGCTGCAGCTGCTGACGGAATTTTCGTGTTCTCGTGTTTTCTCCACCGCGATCCCCCTGCTAATCATCGTTGTTTTATATTTTATTTTATTGATATTGTTTCCTAAAATATTCTAATAAAACATTGTTATTGTTGTTAAACGTTGAAAGTATTTAACTCTATTTACATATCACTACCCGTTCGTCTTCCAAAGTCGCGTGTTCACTGCATTGTTTGCACAACATCGCCATCATCGCTGCAGTAAACAACGCGAACATCGTTACCATGAGCGAATCTCACGCCAACGGTGATCCGGACGATTTGTCGAAATTCTCGCAACACTTGTCGCCGACCAAAGGTGGCATGCTCGCGCCCAGTCCGATAGTTACCCGAAGAACGAGGACCGATTCGACGTGAGTATTATAATTTACTATTTTTGTTTGTGTTGATTACACACAGTACCGAATCTTGACTTTTTTTTACCCTTTGCAAAGTAAAAATTTGGCCACTACCTACTTCATGGTATTTAATAACTAATCTTTTATTTTGTTCATAAGTACCTGTCTATTTAATTGGCGTTTTTTTTTTTTTCGTGACCCGAAATGCACATTTGTACAGGAAGTATGTTGAAAATGATAAGTATTTTACAAATTGACGACCAGGGCAATTGTCACGGTTTACTCCCCCAGATTCAGTACTGGTCATATACCGGTGGTGTTTGTATGTATGTGTGTGTAAATCGGTATCTGACCGACTGGATAGCTGCAGTGGTCATAAAATGTATGTGTTTCGATATATTCATGTCATAATGTGCATCGAGTCTCAAGACTATCTATAGATAGTTCCATGTTAAACACTATGAATTTATTTACACACTAACTGCCATTTTCAATCCAGTAGAGTAAATTCAGATGTTACCATTTAACATTATTATTTTGCTCTGTTTAGATCCGCTCTAGCTCTCAAGAATCCGATAAGCTATGGAAAAGTGAAATACTTCTGCAAGTCCAAAGGACATGGTTTCATCACGCCTGAAAATGGAGATCCTGACGTGTTTGTACATATTTCTGAGTGAGTGGTGCTTACATTAAATCATAGTAGAAGATTATATAATGTGATTGTTGTTTTTTAGTATTGAAGGAGAATTTGTCCCGTTACCCGGCGATGAAGTACGTTATCGTCTCTGTCCCATCCCTCCGAAACTAGAAAAGTGTCAAGCTGTACGCGTAGAAATCATTAATTTAACACCTCAAGTACATTTGAAGTGGGATTCACCAGAAAACAACTGAATATTACTCATAGAATAAGTTATATACAACCATATGATTTTGTCCAATTATCTAAACTTTTATTGAAATAAGTACATTCCACGATTACCTATGCTCTATAGTATAACAATGAGACTTTATCAGATTTGCTGATATTTTTTGATTCGAGATAAGTGCCAAAAAAAGTCATATCTTTTTAATTTTAATTCATTGATTTATAAATATTTATTTTTCAATGGTTTTCTAAAATACAAATTAATAAAATTATTTACCGCTTAATAAGTAGTGTCAAATATTTTTAATGATAGCCTAGTGCAAAATTTAATAGATTTTGTAAAAATGTTTTGTTTTTTTTAATAAGTTATTTTATACGGTTAATTGTGTGTATACCTTTGTTTTATACCCCTTTTGTGATGATTTTGTGGGCGACATATAATTAATAGTTACAATTGTAATATCATATACTCTACAATTATAATCAGTTTAGTCAATAATTCAAAATAGTTATCTTAATCTTTTTATAAAACTATTTGATATTCGATAACCGTTTAATGTTTTTCTCTATACTTCTTACCACCATATCTGCCCATACAGTAGAATAATGAAGTTCTACCTGATGAATATATTTTGTCATAAATTTACTCTCCTATTTGATTTATTATGTATACATTAATTTATTATAAAACCCATTTCATATAATTTATGATCACTTCAGAATTAAGATAAAGTAATAACAATATAAAAAGTTATAAATACTGCAAGTTAGAGCTATAATATTTTAATATTGACCTACAAAAAATTATATTAGTGATTTTTATCATGTGGTGTCAAGAAGTGACATTCTCTATATGTCAAAATCATCTACAATTCTGCTCTGATATGGAATCATTTATCTATTCTAATTAATGTGTTAGTCTTTTTATGTTATTGTTACCAAAATCAAATACGAAATTAAAAAAAAAATTATTAATAAATATAAATTCTGTAATGGAAAGTTTGAAAAATAATTTTTTCTTTCCTATTCAATGAAATTTTCTTATTAATAAATCACAATTTTTATTTATTACATAGTTGAAAAAACAATATTTAAAATTAAGTGTGTTTTTAAATCATGTTTATTTTTCTAAAGAAACATTTATTAAAAAGTTGAATTCGATGTTTTCTTTTTCTAACAGTGAGACATTTTACAAAATACATCACATTCTACGTTGTGAATACATTTTTGTAATATTAATAATTGTTTATAGCTATTTCATCTGTTAATATATATTTATATAGCTATTTATTTTCAAAAATATTTTTCAAGTTTACTGAAAAAAAAGAAATAAAGAGTTTGCAATTAAAATATGTTAAATCAAAATATTTGTTTGAAAATAACAATTTGTGGTTCAATACTAGCATACATTTTCCCAAGTTCAATGCTATTTAATATGTAATCTTAACATTTATGTACATGAAATATATTATAACATTCAGCCTAAAAATAACTGCGATTTTAAAAGTGTTCTGATCCTTTTATGTGTTATTCATCGAATTTATTTTAAAATATATGTTTAGCTTTAGATTTTTTAAACAAAATTAATATTGTTTATTTTTATACAAATTTTAATTTAAACCAGCAATATTGGCTATACATTTTGGTAATTTATTAATGTACTACTTATATAAATGTATTTATTTTTATTCTAATTATTATTTAGTTTTATCTTTTGTAACTTTAATTTGTTATATGACGAGGATTATCACAAATATTGTATAACCACTAAACTAAGAAATATCTAAAATTTACATAATTTATAAGTAATTTTCATAAACCTGCTTGGTTTAATTTTATAGCTATATGATTTAGCAAATTGGAATTTATATTTTAATGTGTTGTAGTGCGTAGAAAATGGTTGAATGATAAATTTTTGTAATATAACATTGCTAATTATTTGTTCACAAAATATTTTTATTTTAAAATTATTTTCCTGTATGAATTAATAGCAATGAGACAAGAATATTATATTAGAAAAGAAAAAAGACATTTATTAGCTGAAAACTCAACTAAATATTTAGTTACACTTTCTGGTTTTTGCTTTTCACAAAAATAAATGCTATTCGTTAATTTAAACATGTTTTTATGAGGAGTCTTGACCTCCAGGTTGAGAACCACTGGGTTAATAATATACTATTGAAAATAACAGTATAGCTAAATAGTTCAATATCATTAGTATTCATTACGTACTTAATTGATTTCATTCAATGTTGAATTTTTGAACTCCTTCATTCCAAGGTCTGTAAATAACTATTCAACTTTTGCTCACAAATCTGTATTATGCAAATTTCATTAGTTATTGGTGAAAACTTCCAATTTCTTGTACCATTACTTTTAGAGTTATGTTTAAATAACTAAATAATCAATTCACTATAAATTTTGTAGTTGTTGACATACACATGCCTACTTGATTATACCGTTATTACTAAAATTTTCGATAGATGTCCTCTGAGTTTAAAAAGTTATTGAGAATTTTTAAAAATTACCTACTTAAAAGTAAAGTACGGTGTAGAAAACATTTCTTACTAAATTTAGGCAATATATTTTATTATCTGAAAAATGATACACATACAGGCACTTAAAAAAAACACATCGTTGTGGATACATTTTTTCTTTTACACAAGACTCTAAAAAAAGCCTTTTTTTTTAAAGGATTTATTCCTTTCAATCTTCTCCCCACAATATTAATCGCTGACAAATATGTAATTTGAAGGCATTTAAATTTTCCAAGCGCATATGCCAAGATTGCCTCCGAAAAACATGTACATTAACGTGCTCGACTCGTGTGTCATCTCTATGGCGTACGCTTCTCCGACGACCGCGTTCCACTGCGGTCCGTACTTTTTGTCCAGCATTAATTTAATCGCTTTGGCCGCGGCCTGTTGATAACATTTATTTCACGAATTATGTCATTTGATACGTTGATAGATTAGATTAAAATGCAGTATTCAACAGGTACTTAATATTTAATAATTTACATTTTGCATCACAATTCACGAGCAATGGAAATCTATTGACGTTACAGAGGTGTCTGTACTCGTATAAATTAAATTAAATTAATTTAAATATCCAAATGGTACCTATATCTTTGAATATTTCCGTTATTTAGAAATATTTGAAATAACGAGCTGTACGTCGATATACTGAGTGATTTTTCAAGCATTCCCACCCCCCCCTTTTAGCCGTAAAAATGCAAAAATTTGGATTTTCTTAACCTTTTGAGGTTAAGCCCCAGATTTTTTATAAATTTCCATTATGAGGGGGCTAAATAAAGCTAATAAATATTTGAACCCCCCTTCCAAAATTTTTTTATTCTAATGCCCCCAATGGTTATATATATATATATATATATATATATATATATATATATATATCTTGTCTTATTGGTCTACATTGGATGGATTACCAGGAACCTACTTAACACTTAGATAATACCTACCAACAGATTAAAACACATATTGTTCATTTTCTATTTTTTCTTTTTTTTTTTTATATATGTATTTTAATGGTTACACGTTAAATTTATATGTATAAAGAATATCTTTATCCAAAAATAAATTTCTTATAAATAAAAATATCTTACATAAATTTAATCTTACATAGTAATCTGTTCCGAATTTTTCACAAGCCGTTATTATGACTTCAACCGTTTCAGTTTTCATTTCTTCTGACATATCACATGCCTAATAATGTTCAAACATATTAATATTTATTGAGGATAAAGTTGAACATTTAACATAATTTAAAGTACAAATATGACATTAGTTATAAAACTTATAAATTATATAGTGTAACATCATCGATGACAATATGATTATTTATGGCATTATGTACAAGGTAATCACAGAGATGGGGGCGTATTTTCAAATCCTTAAAATTTTCGAAGTCCAAACTTTTAACAACTATGTATGTAGGAATACGTTATTTTTTTAATGTAACTTAATTTGAAATTATAATTATGAGTACATTTAAAATACTTTAGTTATTTATGTAGTGTTCTATATTTATTGTTTAGTATTTTATTTTTAGTTTATAGTTAGGTGGACATTTAACATTACATTTGGCCATTTAAAATTTACAATATCTACATTTATATTTCATTATTATTTATTGTCTATACTCTCCCATAATGACTTTAGGACTTTAGCCAGTTGAGTTGTATTCTAAAAATGTTGCGTTTAATTGCCTGTTTTAAAATACATTTGATTATTATATTAAAAATTGAAACATTCAATTGCACTTTAAAAAATTATTCAATGATTTCAAGAAGTATATAATATACAGAGTGTTCCACTATAATTTGACAAATACAATAACTTTTGTTCTACAAATAATTTTTAATTTTTTTTAAAAACTATTACTACAGCAATAATGTATACGTTTTTTGTAGGTCCCAAATTTTCAAATTTGAAAATTTATACTGCAGTTTTAGAAGAAAATTTAAATTTTTAAATGTGGTTATTAGAAAAATATTGGTGCTTAAATTTCTAATAAAGATTAATCCGTTCATTTTCTACTTTTTTTTAAATTTGCAAACAATTAATTATATTGTCAAATAAATAATAACAGTAATATTATGACAACAATAATAATTGGTGATATTATGACATATTTAACAATATTATTAAATTATTCGCAAACTTGAAAAAAACATAGAAAATAAATGGATTAAACTTCATTTGAGATATAAGCACCAATATTTTTCTAAGAATCAGATTCTCAAAATGACTATTTTGAATTTTTTCTGAAAGTGTAGTAGGTATTATACAATTTTAAGCAACTTGAAGATTTGGGACCAAAAAAAAAGTGCGTTATTGCTGTAGCGAAATGCTATAGTAATAATTATTAAAAAGAAAAGTTAAAACTTAAAAACGGTTAATAGAATGAATGTTCTTGCATTCGTCAAATCGTACTGAGACACCTTGTATAGATAGGTAGGTAGTACAAAATTTGATTAGTTATTTAAAAAAAAATATTTTCATGAATAACTCGATTTTTTTATATTTAGTCAAGAAAGAGGATTTTAAATTTTTGGATTTTCGAAGGTTTCTTTTAAATGATTCGAATTAAGGATTTCGAAAATCTTTAATGCGTTAGATTTGGATTTTAAAAATCAGTTGTGTCAGATATGAAATCATTTGATGATGAAAAAGTCACTATTTCATGAAATGTCTTCGAATTTCATGAAGTGATTACTACAAATAGGTTTACACATGTATTAATGATGTAGACAGTGGCGCATTTAGAATATATAATGCGCCTCGGGGCGAAAGAATTTTACCGCCCCCTCCTCCCACTAACTTGTCGGTAGTCTTCACAACCTCAGACCTTCCCTCTTCACCCTCAATTAACAAAAAATGTGCCTCTTGCTTATTTCGAATAACATTTTAAAATGTATATTCTAGGGTTTAACAGTATAAAATAATGTTTCAGTGTTTTATTCAATTAAAAAATTATACCAAATAATAAATTTTAGTAAAATAGTAAAAGTTATATTATGTTATGTAAGTTATATATATATTATGTTAAAATGTCTTACTTTGTCATCCGTAGATCAGTATATACTCGTATAGTACCGAGATGAATTTTTTTTTCATAAGAAACACTAAAACGTTGGTGCCCCTCAAATCATGGCACCCGGGGCACTTGCCCCTTTCTACCTCCCTTAAATGCGCCACTGGATGTAGATACTTATAATAATAATCTAATACTTTATAACTACATTGGTAGTAAAACCACACACTTACTCGCACTAGTGGATAGGTGTGTAGAATTTTCTTGTTTTCGTCTTCTTTGGCATCGGCGAACTCTTCCATACCTACCGCGAATAGTATATTATTATAAATCGCGTAGTACAAAATATAATATAATATAATATTATAATCGAGTTATTCGTACAGTGCAGATAAAGCGGTGGCAAACGGCAATACTTTGCGGGTATTATAATGTAAGAGTTGGTTTGAATATCGATTCTCAGCATACGCGTTGCTATGGAACGCCAATATATTTGAACATCTACTCTTCGGTATCGTAAGATAGTTTCGCAGTGACATAATTTGCGTAGTTAGAGTTTAAAATATTTTGACGGATAAACATTATTAATTTTTTCTGCGACGTAAAGATGTAATGACAAAGTCTAATGTAATTTTTACTTAAATATGTAAAAAATGATTGTTAAATTAATAAAAATCAGTAGGTAACTGTTAATAAATAAGAAAATAACTATATTTTTTATTTAAAATACAATACATAATATTCAATATATTACGAGCTCTGTAGGTATACAATTATTTAACCATATAATTTAGTGATAAGTATTACATTTATGTGTAAAATATATATCATAATAATATAACTATTTGTAAATAATACAAAACCGATTGATTTTAAAAATAAGAATTAAGGAATAATTAGGTACCAGGTACCAAGGCCGTATCTGGGTGGAGGTGGCCCAGGAGTCTGATCTCCCATTAAATTAGGAAAAATTGATAACAATCCAATAAAAATATATAATTTAACGAGAAAAAAAAAGGTTATTTTTGCCCCCCCCCTCCCCGAAATTTGTTTTTAGTTACAGCTTTGCCAGATACCTCCCTAATAACTATGTCAATTGTCAAGCTAAAGTTTACAATACTCAATAGAGATGAAAAACTATTTTTTAACATTGATAAACACATTCGAAATCTGAAATACCATGATTTGAGATAGACAAGAATCCAATGTGGGATAAGTGTAATCAGTAAAACGATGGAATGGGTAAACTTGGCAAAGAGGAGAAATTAAAAGATTTATGAAATATCTTCACACACGCGTAAGGTGAGCAGTGTGGTCATAACAAGTCAGTACGCAGTGGTGAATGCAGGGTTTTCCAAGGGTGAGGGCTAATAGTAAATAAAATATTCCTTCTAAGTATTGTCTGT
This sequence comes from Stegophylla sp. TES_Ste_2020, assembly GCA_025469315.1. Lineage (NCBI taxonomy): Eukaryota > Metazoa > Arthropoda > Insecta > Hemiptera > Aphididae > Stegophylla > Stegophylla sp. TES_Ste_2020. The sequence goes on along the minus strand of JAIPRM010005927.1, from coordinate 168 downwards.
TGTTATTATCTACTAATACTGTTCTACGAATATATGTATATATATACGTAGTATGTCCGATAAATACGCGAACTTTTAAAATAAAATTTTTATTTTTCATAATTTGCTATACATCAATTTTATCCCCTTCAAAATACTCTCCATCCGTAGCAATGCATTTATCCCATC
>JAIPRM010005926.1:0-19618 GCA_025469315.1 Stegophylla sp. TES_Ste_2020 | reverse complement strand
AACTAACGAATTCAGCGAAATTCTAAATTCAAACGGTTATAAAAAAAAAAAATTGACTAACGATTTTTGAGATTTTTTCAGGTCAAGTAGACATATATGTCAGTGAGATAATTTTAAATTTTCAAGTCTTAATATCAAAAATCAAAAATTTTATTGCATAAAAACTAACAAAAAACAAGATATTTCCGAAATTTTCAAAATGTTGCACTTAACTCAAAATTGATCAAATCTTTTTGAAATTTTTATGGAATTTTTTCGTGATTATTTTTAGTGGTTGGTGAAAATTTCAAGTTCTTTGCTGCATTATTTTAGAAGTTATGTCAAAATGTAATTTTCAATTTTACGGAAATTGCGGTAATTGCATATTTTGCCGTTTTTCGTCAATTTTTCGACATATTTTCACCGCGCTTGGAAAAAGTATTGAGAAATTGGAAAAATGTCCTCTTTAAAGTACCATCTGGGTGTAATTCCGGTTCTATAGAGATATAGCTTCTTCACTTCATTCAGAATCTAAAATAGTTTCTTGAAGTATTATTTTAGTTATCCGCTTGAATATTTTAAAAATACAGTTTATTTCTCCCGCAGGATTCTTATATTTATTCTTTATTAATATTATATACAGTAGGTAGAAACTAACATTTACAAAATATGTTGTTTTATAAATCCCACAGTAGGTTTTTATTATAATTAGGTGTATGTATAAAAATGATGAAACCTTTACTAAAACAGTATGAATTTCTTTTATTGTAGATGGTAATTTTTTTTTTTTTTACGCTTTCAGTCGAAAATTAGTTAAATAATGCACTGTTGAGAACTGTTGTAAATATATTAAACCCTCAATTTATAAGTTAAACATTTTTATGTAAAATTATATTGCAATACTTTACAGAGCATTTCTGACATGTTTGACCCTCACTAATTTTCCTCAATATAACTTTTTTTCTGATAACTTAGTTGTCTGAACGGCAATTCTCTTTTCATACAGTTTAATAATATTACATTATAGATTTTATTGAATATAATATAATTTAAAAAACAATTTTATAAAATTTCATTAAAGGTACAAACATTTATTATTTAATCATGTTTTTCATGTTTTATATACATTCGTATTATAAAATAGTACAAATTAATTAGTCAAAAATAAAAAAAATTTTGATATCGACCTATATTATAAGGGTATTACAAAACGAAATTTACAATAGGTTAATATTCTGTGCGATTCCACTATGGAATTATGGGGTAAAACAATTTTTCTGGAATGTTACTTGCGAACTTTGATTAACCAACACTCACGATTTTTGAACGACTTTTGTTTAATTTAACTTCATTCAATTCTATGTATTACATAACATAATAATTGTTAATTGATATTTTACTACTACAAATTCTATATTCATTTAAGTAAATTTTTTGTAGTTTTTAATTTTCAGTAAATGTTTTAACGGATGTGATTATTCTGTAACCACGGGATGTGTATCACTATGAAAACGCAAAATATAATATTTGATTTAATTTTAGATCATAACCAGGGGTGAACTTATCGATGAAAACATGTTACACATTATTGTTACTGAAGCGATAGACATGGATTCAGGGGCACAAGAAAAAAAAATCAAAATCGTAAAAGAAGGTAATCATTATCTTAAAAATTGATAATTGTTGTAAAATTTTCGTTCGTTGCAAATATTTATACATATGATTAATTAATCGAATTTTTGAGAATAATTAATAAGTTAGGTACTATTTTAACCGATTGATTAAAATCATGTAAACAGTTTATATACAATTAAAATACGATCATCAGACCAGACTAAGAGACTCAACGATGATCTTTTACCAGTTTTACCAACATTGTTTTATGTGATAAACCGAAGGTATCGTCTCAAATTTTTGTGGTGAAATCCGTCTTGAACAATAAATTATAAGCAAAGTAAATTTATCTGAAAACAGTTTGTATAAAACTATATTTAATAATAATTATTAATTTTCACATTCATATTATAATTAGATATATTAGAATCGGAACCTTATATTATAATTCTTTCTATTCATTATATAATATAAATAATACCTATTAATCATCTTTGTATTATGAATCAATGCTTGGTGCAAATAAACGACTATTATAATATCCAGATACTTGTAAAAAATTATTTATAAGTTAAAAATTTAAAACCAATTTATTAATAAAGCCATATTTTAATCATAAAGATTATCCCCAAATAATTAAAATGTTTGAATTATCTAAATAATACAAATTCTCTTTTCTTTAAGCTATTTCAATTTTAAGTGATTACGTATCTGATGAATATGAATTAATTGAAGATGAAAGCACACTAAATGATTTGAAAAATATTGTTTGTATTTCCAAGTGGTTAGTCGAAATGTATGCATTTCTTTGCATGGGCTTAGAGGACAATTTGAATACATGCCCTTATGAGTACCATGCTATTAAATCTTTGAAATTAGCAATTAATACAACAACATTGAATTCCAGTTATCATCTTATAGATGAACATTTGCAGTATTTAAGAACTAAATTAATTTGCAGGGTAAATATTTTAATTTTACATTTTTATATTATTAGTGTATTTACGAATAATAACATTCCTTTGGCATAAAATTAATTTCAATATTTTGTAAAAGACAACCATCAATATAATTTTCAAATACTTCTTCTTATAAATATTACTAAGGCTCTGATTTATATGTAAACACATATTTTTTATTAAGTAAAAGTTATCAAACTTTGACAAGAGCAAAATTAGTTTCAAGGATTCCTTGCAAAATATACTTACTTTCACTTTACACATTTTTACACAATATTTCATCTTAAATTTATATTTTATCATAAGTATCTACATATCATTTTTATAAAATTTGATAGTTTATACATGAATTTAAAATTTATTTAATACGTTTTCGTGCGTTTTTAAATTTTTGATTTTCAAATATAAACCTTCTCCAGATCCAATAATATAAATACAATATAGGGAACATAGTTATGAGAAGTCAAATACTATTTCGAAAACTTTTAAAAAATAAATGTTACTGTTTTAATATTTGATCCAGTTTAAGTAGATTATATTCAAAAAGTGAATAAACTATTAAGCAGAGATTATTTAAAAAATAGTTAAATTTATATTTCTGTTAACTTTGGATCTCTAGAATATATTGTAAAACAATACGAAACACAAAAAGGCCTTTTATTATTAAATATTTCATTAAGTTTTCATAAATGGAACTGTAAAAAATGTAGAACAGTTCTAAAAACCAATTAGGATGTCAGTTAAAGGCAAAATATATACTATACTGAATAAGAGTCCTGGTTTACATCACTTGAAATTAACCAAAGATGTTCATTGTAGAATAAATGTAACATTATTGGAAACCAAACACACTTTTTAGACATTACAAATTGGAATGAAATTTGCATTGATTGCATTCGAACGTTCATTTAATCGGAATAAATTTGTGTTAAGATCAAATCGTAAATTCTTCAACTTCCAAAATTTATAGTAGTTATACATCAGCTTATTGTGATCAAGGAGAATAAAATTTCATCTGTATTTTATGACGAGAATATTAATAAGTATTTATTGAATTTTACTCATTTAAAAGCTATTTAAATTTAATCTTTATTATTATTAATTATATTATATTTACATATTTTATTCTTTAAATACATATACGTTTGAGCCCTAAATATTACACAAATAAAACTATGTATCCAAATTCAAGGCAGTTTTTACAATTAATAAAATAAAACTAATAAAAAAAGCATGAATATAATACCCTACATAAATAAAAGGAATATACATAAAAGAAAGTATTTAATTTGATAAATTTGAAAAAAAGAATAAATTACTTATCAATCGATCAATATTTATTCAATTAGACTTTTTTCTTTTAGGCAGAATTTCTTAAACAATCTTGAGATCAATCCTTTTTTAATTAATAGTAGAATATAAAACTGATCGAGTAAAAAATAATTTTCTTTTGTTACTATAATAAACTTTATAATTTTTAAATAAACTGAAACTTTCCTCAGAATTGTTTTATCGAAGAAATAATGATTAATCGTTTCTTTAAAATATGACACATGCCAAGTTCGACCCAAGAAGAAAAGAATATGGTACGAACTATGAAGTAGATATGCTTGAATTTTTTATTGTTTCAAAATTTATTAAAAATTATGTGAGAATATAAATAAATTCATGGTAGTCTTTGTAAGTAAAAAATAATATTTATAAAAACTAGGTTCTTTGAAATAATACCCCCTGTAAATAAACGCACTATGCATAAAATATGTATTTCATTTTAGTATATTGACTATAAAAATTTGCATTTTATAAGTATATTAACAATTATTTACTGAAAATCATCCAGTTTACTTTTCTTTTTAAATAGGATTACATTAATAATAATAAATTAAAACTTGAAAATACTATCTTATGAAAAAAAAAAATAAATATAGATCAAATTATGTATTTCATTTTTGTACAATGAAAAAACTACTTTTTATAAATGTATAAACAATTATTTATCAATTGAAATCGTCCAGTTTTTTTATTATGAATATTATTATAATTACTTTCTTATTTAGGCAGAACTTCTTATACAATCTTGGGAAAGCCCTACAAGATCAGATGGATGGGTATTTATTCCACTTGAATCCGATATATCTGAACTTAAGGAGATCAACGACAATGACTGTCTTAGTCAATTTCATTCATTTTTAACCGTAAACCATCCATTTATACATAAAGCGGACGTTCTTATTAATTACTATAGATGTCGCATGACAGAAACGTACATATCTTATGCAAATACCATTACGTCTGGTTATTTGAAACAAGCGATGTCAATTCCAGTTATTAGCTCTGAGGTATATTATTTTCCTCATTGGGAATTTTAACAATATTTAACGCATAAACAATTAGTACATTATTACATTTGTTTTACAAGTGAATGTACAAACATTCACAGGTGAACGAAAAGACACTTTTAATTTGTTTTTTTATTATTTTAGAGTGTAAAAAATATCTGAGCAGTAATTATTGCAAAAGGGTTTAATTTAAATTTAAATATGAATTAATTTTATATTTTGAGTGGAGGGAAGAAGTTAGGGGTTTTATAGTGATATTCATGTATTTGTTTCTTTTTCTCAGTAAACTTTTTTCAACTTGAAAAAGGCCTTGGATAATTGCGTACAAAATAGGTCTGTGTAAACAATTTTGTTTGAGTGGCACGTTAAATATGTCACTTTTCGATATTTCCAATGAAATTAGTGATTTAAAAAATATTAGAATCGTTTTCTTATATTTCGTAAGTTTTTTACTGATAAAATATTAAAATTCATAATTTGTTAGAAATATGTTTGCTATCAAAAGTTTCTCTAGTATTTTTATGACCCGTGGTCAAATTTCCTGCCTCAATAAATAATTCTTTTAATGAAATATTAATTTATGAAGATTCTATGAAAGATAAAATATAATACTGATCAATTTCATTCATAATTGTATACATATTATACACAAGAATTCGGCACTTAATATTTTCATTAAAGATAAAAAAAAAACATTAGGGTCTAGTGTCTACTTATTATAAAATATGCAAAAATTATTTGTTTCTACGATAAAATGTTTGAGTTAGTATTTAAATTATAATTTTTTAATACCGTTTATTTATTTTATCAGGATCGTTATAGAAATAAAGAAGCTCATGAACTGTACAGCATGCATTTGTTGAAATTTAATTTAATTCCTGGTAATTATAAATGTCTTTATTTATTAAAATGAAATTAATATGATTTATTTGTTTGATTTTAAAAATATGTACTAGGAACAAATCACTTATGAGAGCTAAAAATAATAATAATAATAATAATAATCTTAACATTGGAAACCAGGATCATACAAATATTATTATATTTAGTATAATGGTGTTTTATATCTTTGCTTTAATGTTTCAGGAACAGAAAAATTGAAGGATACCCAAAAAATATTCAATTTTTAGGAAAAAAATTATGTATTTTTTTAATTTACTTTTGAGGTGTATAATATTTAAATACACAATACAAAAATCATTGTTACTATATTTTGTCATTAAATAAAAAAAATATATTGCTAATTTTTTATTATTTTTATATAAACGTTTTAGTTTATCCATTCCTTAGTAAGGTTGGATCATAGACGCAATTAGAGGGGGGCTTGAGGGGGCTAAGCCCCCTCAAAATTGCTCATAGCCCCACAACAATTTTTGAGAATTACATTAGGTTAATACTTTATTGGGAGGCTAAATTAATAAAATAAACATATTAGCCCCCCCAAAAATGTTTTCTAAGTTGCGACAATGGGTTGGATTATAAAAGTATAAAATCTTATCTACTTCCAATTTGAAATACTAGATATTTGTAAGACAATGGAAAGTTTAAAATACGTAGATTGGCATGGATGCGATCTTATTATATTATAAAACATAAAAGCAATTTTGTGTACTATCTAATTACTCATTAAAATAAACCAGTTGTCTTCGAGATTTTATTTTAGACTTTTATAAAAATAAAAATACAATTTAAAATATAAAATACTTCATATTTAATTATTGTTTATAGAAATTGAATATTTGCTAATTTATCTATGTGAATACGTAATTATAAGCCGCGGGCCATAGATATTTTAAATACGTTGTGCACATCAAAATTCGTGCGAAGAAAAAATATGACTTGTTGGGTACATTTAAAAACACAAATTATCTTAATCTCAATAAAGAACATACATATTAAATTTATTAATCTCGGAATCCTCACCCCTCACTATAGCGCTTATGATAGGTACTTTCTGTAGTACAATTTTATGTGGCTACAGTTGACAATGAGTTTTATGTAATCTATGTAAAAACTGAAATCCTGAAGTGATAATCAAAAGCTATAATTATATTTTCTGGTGCATACCATGTATTTTTCACAATACGTTGACAGTATACAAAATGTTTACACATTATAATGTATCAAGGGCATATTTCCGGGGGGAGGGGATGGCGAAGGAGCGATCGTTTCTCCTTGGGTCTCTGTCTTATATATTTTTTTTAGATTCCGAGATGAAAGAAAAAGCTAATGTTTCGAAAATGATATTTTATTTCTTTTATGAAATTACTTTTTACATAAAATTACTCATCCAAAAGGTTCATACAATAATTTTTTGATCAAAAGTCACATTCTGACGGTACTTTAAAAAGGTGATATTCCCAAATTTTCAATTAATTTTCCAAAAACAAAAAAAGTTGCAAAAATTCAGTAAAAATGACAAAATTTGCCACGTCACACCAGCCCAACCCATTTCGAAATTAGGTAATTTTTCATATACAACTTTTGGTATAGCATTCATATACAATTGTATGGCCAAAGCCGCAATTTGTATGGCAATTGAAGAAGAGTTAGAGTACTTAAAGTAGGGGAGTCACACCAGTCCACTCAGTACTCGGGATCAAATTTTCGCGCTGCCCTATGATTGTGTGACATTTGTACAAATTTGTAGGAACAAATTTAACCCTCGATTATCAAAACGACCCTTGGAAGCATTGATGTGACTTCACGTCAGCCCACCCACTAATCAAAATCAAATGTTCACACTATCCTATGTTTGTACGTCGTTTATATGTATATGTATGACACATTTGAAACCTTGATTATCAAAACTACCCTTGGGAAGGCTTGAGTGACGTCACACCAACCCACCCACTACTCGAAATTAAATTTTTGCACTGCCCTATGTTTGTACGTCATTTGTAGCCCCTGGTGAATTTTTCCAGAAAAGCCCCTTCAGTAAAAAACCCAAAATCATGGAAACGTTAAATATCCCAAACCTCAAACACTCGGAAACCTCGAAGACTCAAAAACTATAACACCTTAGATTCCTCTACTCCTCAGAAAACTCAAATCCTCAGAAACCTTAAACCCACCGAAACCAGAAACCCTCGGCAACCAGAAAACCTTCGAAAATTCTTACTCATATAAACCTAAACGCCTTGGAAACCCAAACATTCAGTAAACCATTCCTCCTCGGAAATCTCAACAACTACAAATTGTCAAAAACCTCTGAATCAACAAACACTAAAAATCTAAAACTCTCATAAAACTCAATGCCTGGGAAACCCAAACACTCGGAAAAAATAACCCTCCAGTGACCTCAGTTCTTCAGAATCCTCAAACCATCGGAAACCTAAACGCATTGGAATCTCAATCACTCAGAAACTACAACACTTGAGAATCTCAACTCCTAGGAATGTTCAAACCCTCACAAACTTCAAACCTTCGGAAACAATCCTCCTAAGCCTTACCTCATTAAAAAACTCAATCTTTTGGACATCATAAATCTTCGGAAACCTCAAGTTCTCGAAAATCTCAATCACTAGGATATCTCAACCACTCGGGAATCTGAACCATTCCGCAATTCCTCAGAATCCTGAAACTTGCGGAAACCTCTAAACCTCATAATCCTCAATGTCGTGGGAAAAGAAACCCTCGGAATCATGAACTCTTCAGAAACCTCAACGCCTCGGAAACTACAACACCTTAGATTTCTCCACTTCTCAGAGACCTTAAACCCTCCGAGACCTGAAATCCTCGGCAACCTGAAAACATTCAGAAAACTATAACCCTCATCAACCTCAAGGTCTTGTAGGTTCAATCCCCAAACAACCACTAACCTTCGAAAACTGACTTTAACGCCTCAGAAAACCCTCGAACACCTTCGAACACCATCGCTTGGTATATCTCAATTACTCAGAAACTTCAACCCTAGGGGAAATACAACTATTTGGAAACCTCAAAACCTCGGACACCTCAACGCTTGGAAAATTACAACCCCTCGGAAATCTCAACACGTTGGAAACAATAAACCGTTGAATATATCAACCCCTCGGAAAACTAAAACCCTCAGAATCTTCAAACCTTCGGAAACCTCAAACTCTCATAAGCTACACCTCTTTAAAAAAACTCAATCCCTTGGAAATCACAAATCTTCGGAAACCTCAATCCCAAGAATATCTCATCCACTCGGGAAAATCTATCCCCCGCAAAGGCCTGAAACCTACAGAAACCTCTAACCCTCATAGTCGTCAACACAGTGGAAATACAAACTCTCGGAAAAATTAACCCCACGGAAAACTCAATTCCTCGGAAACCTCAACTCTTCGGAAACATCCACTCTTCAAAACCTCGAAACCATGGAAACCTAAAACCCTCTAATAACAGAATCCCTCGGCAATCTAATAACATTCGGAATACTCTTACCCTCATCAACCTCAAGGCCTTGGAAATCAAACCTACGACAATCACAAACCCTCGAAAACACAATCCCTCGAAACCTCAACTCATAACTTTTAACATTTATAAACATCAACGCCTTGGAAATTCAAACCAACGAAAATTACAAACCTTTGAAAAAACTGATCAACTCAAAACTTCATCTCCATGGAAATACCTCACACCCTCGTTGATCTCTAACTCCCAGAAATTCCAAATTCTCGGAAACCTCAAACCCTCCGGAACCTGATCGCTAGGAAGTCTTAAAATATCGGAAACCTCAAAACCTCGGAAAGAACGAACCCTCGGAGATATTAAATCCCCCAAAACTTAAAACCCTAGAAGACCTCGAAGCTTCAGAAATCTTAACTCCTCAGAAACGTCAATACCATAAACAACTCATCCCTTCAGAAATCACAGACCCTCAAAAAACTCCACTCCTCATAACCTCAAAACCATTGAACCCTGAAACGTTCTAAAACCTGAAACCCTCAGAAACATAAAACCATCGGGAAACTTTAACGCACATATATCTCAAGGCTTTTGAATTTTAAACCTATGAAAATCACAAACCTTCAAAACCTTAGAAACCTCAAACTCTCCAATTTCCTTAGCATTCAAATTGCACATTCTGAAACCAATAACCCTCATAAACCTCAATGCCTTGGAAATACTAACACTCGGAAATATTATCTCCATACAAACCTCGAAATCCTGAACCCATGGAAATTTTCACCAAAATAAAACAACTCAAATCCTCGGAAATCACAGCGCCCAAGAAACTTAAGCGCATTGGAAACCTCCACACCAGGGAAACCTCAAACGCACAAAAACCTCAACCTCTCAGAAACATAAAACCCTCGTTATTATGAACCTCTGGGATCACACAAAACCTCGGAAACGTCAAACTCTAAGAAACCACCAACTCTCAGGAACCACAACAACTCAGAAACTTTAACGCCTGGGAAACTCCATCACTTCGGAAATTTCTACTTCTTTGAAACTACGAATCCACGTAAACCATAAACATTATGCAACCTGAAAACCTCGGCAAACTAAAACCCCTTGGAATCCTTTTAACACTCAAAATCCTCAACGATTTGAAAATTCAAATCCACGGGAATCACAAAACTTTGAAAACTCAACCCATCAAAACCTCAAACCTTCGGTAATCTCAAACCTTCTGAAAACTAAAATCCTTAAAGATTCTAGGCCTCGGAAATTTCAAAACCTCGGCAACCTCAACCGCTCGGAAATCTTAAATCTAAGCCGTTGAAGTTTATGAGAGTTTCAAGATTGCCATGGGTTTCAGGTATTGGAGGGATTAAGATTTCCTTGAGTTCAAGTTTTCAAATGAGTGGAGATTTCTGGGGTGTTGAAATTTCCGAGGCGTTGAGGATTCAAAGGAAGTGTGGTTTATTGTAATTTCTAAGATTTTGAGGTGTCCGAGAAGTTGAAAATTCGGAGGTTTGATGTTTCCAAGGATTTGAGATTTTCAATGGGTTGAAATTTCCGAGGGTTTAAAGTTTCTGAGTGACTGAGGTTTCCCAGGTAGGGTTTGGATTTCCAAGGCTTTGGTGTTTATGAGGATTCTTGGGGATTGAGATTTCCGAGGATTTAAGGTATTTCCGAAGAGTTGAGGATTCGAGGGATTGTATTTTCGATAGTTTATGATTGTCTTGAAGTTGACGAAGGTAAAATTTTTCCGAAGGTTTTTAGATTTTCCAAGGTTTCGAGCTTTCGAGGAGTGGATGTTTCCGAGGAGTTGAAGTTTCCAAAGATTGAGTTTTCCGTGGGGTTAATTTTGCCGAGGGTTTGTATTTCCACTGCGTTGAGGATAATGAGGGATAGATGTTTCTGTAGGTTTCGGGATTCTGAAGAATTGCGAAGGGGTTGAGATTCCCGATTAGTTGAGATGTCTTAAGGTTTGAGGTTTCCGAAGATTTTTGATTTCCTATAGATGAATTTTTTAAAGTGGTGAGGTTTATGGAGGTAAGATATTTCCGAAAGTTTGAAGATTCTGAGGATTTGAAGTTACTAGGTTTTAAGATTTCCGAGCGGTTGAGATATCTGAAGCTTTGAAGTTTACGAGGACATAAGATATCCGAGGTTTCTTAGGGGTTTAAGGTTTTCATGTTTTTGACGATTGGATATTTTCGAAGAGTTGAGGTTTCCGAGGAATTGAGTTTTCCGTGGGGTTAGTTTTTCCGAGGGTTTGAATTTCCATTACATTGAGGATTATGAGGATAAGAGGTTTTCGTAGGTTTCGGGATTCTGAAGAATTGCGAAGGGGTTGAGATTCCCGATTAGTTGAGATGTCTTAAGGTTTGAGGTTTCCGAGGACTTGAGGTTTCCAAAAGATTTGTGATTTGCAAGGGACTGATTTTTTTTTCAAGAGGTGAGGCTTATGAGGGTTTGAGTTTTCCGATGGGTTGATGGATTCAAGGGTTTATTGTTTCCAATGAGTTGAGATTACCGAGGGGTTGAGATTTGCCAAGCGTTGAGGTGTCCGAGTCTTTGAGGTTTCCAAGTGGTTGAATTTCCCGAGGATTAAAGTTTCTAAGTGATTGAGATATCTCAGGCTTTTCGGTGTCCGAGGGTTTGAGGTTTCTGAGGTGTTAAGGTCACCGAGGGGTTAATTATTCCGTGGGTTTGGGTTTCCAAGACTTTGAGGTTTATAAGGTTTCTTGGGGCTTGAAATTTCCAAGGATGTAAGGTATTTCCGAAGAGTTGAGTTTCCGAGAGATTTAGTTTTCGAAGGTTTGTGATTATTGGGAGGATTGAATTTTCAAGGCCTTGAGGTTGATGAGGGTAACAGTTTTCCGAAGTCTTATAGATTGCCGAGGGATTCAGATATTAGGGGTTTTAAGGTTTCCATGGTTTCGAGGTTTCAAGGAGTGGATGTTTCCGAGGAATTGAGTTTTTTTGGGGTTAATTTTTCCAGGATTATAAGGAAGGAATTGCAGTTTCTTATAGTTGGACGATTCTGGGGTTCGATGTTTCTGAGGTTTAGTGTGTTTTGAGAAGTTTTGGTTTCCAAGGGTTTTATTTTTCTGAAGTGTTGTGGTTTTTGTAGGTTTGAGATTCCCCTGGAATGGAGTTTTCCGAGGCGCTTATATGTATAATGCACTCTTGTTTCTGGGTTGTATGTGGATTCTGAGGGTTTGAGGTTTCCGAGCAGTTGAGATATCCGAGGGTTTGGAGTTTACGAGGCTCTAAGGTTTTTGAGAATTTGAGTTTTCTTGAGTTTTGAGATTTCCGTGGGTTTAAAGTTATTTCGATGACTTGAGGTTTCTAGGGATTGACTTTTCGATGGTTTGTGATTATTGTGGGTTTGAATTTGGAAAGGCCTTGAGATTGATAAGGTTAAGAGTGTTCCGAAGGTTTTTAGATTGCCGATTCAGGTATTAGAGGGTTTAAGGTTTCCATGATTTCGAGGTTTCGAGGAGTGGATTTTTTCGAAGATTTGAAGTTTCCGAAGACTTGAGTTTTCTGTATGGTTAGTTTTTACGGGTGTTAGTATTTCCACTTTTTTGAGGATTATGAGGGTTAGTGGTTTCTGTGGGTTTCAGGATTCTGAAATATTGTGGAGGTGTTGAGTTTCCCGAGTGGTTGAATTATTCTAGGGATTGAGATTTCTGAAGATTTGTGATTTCTAAGGAATTGAGTATTTTTAAAGAAGTGAGGCTTATGAGGGTTTAATTTTTCCGAAGTTTTGAAGATTTTGAGGGTTTGAGTTTTCCAAAGGATTAATGTATTCAATGGTATATTGTTTCCAATGAGTTGAGATTACCGTGGGGTTGGGATTTTCCAAGCGCTGAGATGTCCGAGGCTTTGAGGTTTCCAATTGGTTGAAATTCTCGAGTGTTAAAGTTTCTGAGTGATTGAAATTTTCCAGGCGTTTAGGTGTCCGAGAGCGCTTGCGAGTGGGAATGGTCAGCTGCCGAGTCCGACGCAGCGAATCCAAGGTTAGATGCTTTAGGACTTCACACATGGGCATATTATGTCCTATTCATGCAACGGAACGGATCGAGGCGACTGCTGCATGAAGTGTGGTGTAAGCGGTCTCAAGGTGGCCAGCTGCAAGGCAACAACTGAGATGGTCAAAAACTTTGGAAGGTCTCTGGAACATGGTGGCACTTCCTCGAAGGTGGTTCTGAGCTCCAACCGGAGTCCAGCTATGATATACTCTGCGGACACCATATCGTCTCAATGATAAGAGTACTCCAAATCAACATGAACCATTTTTGGGTGGTCCATCAGCTACTCCAACAGACGACAGCAGGGCGTCGGGATCATTCTGGTTTCGGAACAGCTCCGCAACCTATACGAAGGGTCGCGCTGAGTACCTAGCACAGTCAACAAATGTGTGGTGGCGGTTGTTTCCGGATCTGTTCTTGAATTTGAGGAGAAGCGCTCGGGACGTGGCTTTGCCTGGGCCAGGATAGCGTCCACGGTTTTCTTTAGTTGCTACTATAATCCAAATTTCCCCCCCCCCCCCTGCTGAGTATGATCACTCCCTGTGGCAACTGGACGAGGCTCTGCGTTACCATGGTGGCTGCAAGATCATAGTCGGGATTGACTTCAACTCACTTTGCTGGACGGGGCTGCTCCTATGACGATGCGAGAGGAGTCCAGCTGGCTTGGCAGCCTCCAACGGCCTTTTTACATGCAACCAGAGGACCACCACAATCGAGGTACAATGCGAGATCTATTGTAGATGTCACTTTCACCCTACTCTCCTCTGCATACAGCGTCAGGGATTGGAGAGTCCTTGACAATGTGGACTCTGGAAGAGACCATAATTACATTACGTTCAACTTAACCAGCGACAACCAGCCGGCTACAATCAGACCCTTAGCCTCAAGGGGATGGTTGGTAAAAAAGCTTGACACCTGCAAATTGAGCACAATACTCGGCGCCCTATCACAAGCACTTCAAATCACAGCGGACTCGAGTGTTGATGACATGGCCAGTTCTGTACACAAAGCCTTAATTGGTATCTGCGATAAATCTATGCTACGGCGAGTAGTTTTTTAGGGCCCAGGGCAGTGCACTGGTGGTCCAGAGAAATTGCGGCCTTTCGCATCTCCTGCTGCTCTGCTAAACGTCGGTATCAGGTCGCGGGCCACAGATCTGGGCAAACAAACAGAGAGACGGAACGAGTTGCCATGTCAGCCAACAGGAAGGAGCTGAGGGTGGCCATAAGAAAAGCACAGGCTGAGTCCTGGGCTCTGTTATTCACCGCGGTGGATCAAGACCTTTGGGGCCTGCCATCCGTGTGGTGCTGAAGAAGACTGGCGGAAGAGCACCTATCGACCCTGAGTGCGAGAGAGCCTTTGCGAATGCCTTGTTTCCCTCTGTCCCGACGATGCCGGGGCAGGGCCTCGACCGGTACAGCACGGCAGATGAACCCACTGAGCAGCTGAGCCGCGATTAGCTTCTCCTTATGGCAGCCAAATTGCCAAGGGGTAAAGCACCGGGTCCGGACAACATCCCCAACGAAGTGGTGACAGCCTTCGCAAAGGCCAGACCGGAAATATTACTGTTGCTCTATAACATGTGTTTGGAGACGGGCACATTTCCGACGAAGTGGAAGGTTGCGAAGTTGTTTCTCATATCTAAGGGGAAGGAAAAGCCTCCAGACGATCCGTCCAGCTACATACCGCTATCACTACATGACGGTGCCGGTAAGCTCTTTGAGCGATGTCTTCTCACCCGTATAAGCAGACATCTACGCACGGTCAACGGTTTAAGCGAAGCACAGTTCGGGTTCAGGGAAGGTTTGTCATCGCAAGACGCAATGAGGGAGGTAATTGGCCAGTCCCAGTTGGCTGCAAGAGGAGCGATTTACGGAATGTGTTCAATTCAGCTCCATGGATGAAGATCGACGCGGCTCTAAGAAACCGGAGTTTTCCACCTTACTTACTAAGGATAATTCGCTCGTACCTTAGCGAGAGGTCACTTATCGTTGGGGATGGCGGAAGAGGTTCTACCACGATAAGAGTCGCTTACGGGGTCTCCTAGGGATCGGTTATCGGCCCGGTTCTCTGGAACGCATTTTACGATGATCTCCTAGGTCTGCCGGTCCCTCCTGGGATCAAACTGGTGTGATTCGCAGACGATCTAGCGGTCGTGGTGACTGCGCGAAACGCAGAACAACTAGAGGAGGTAGCCAACCCGATCCTGGATTCCATCAACACGTGGATGGTGGAAAACGGTCAAAGTCGGAAGCTGTAGTGCTCACTTGGAAGTGTGCTTATCGCAACGCGGACTTCACCATTAATGGGCATCCAATTCCAGTGAAGCCGGTGATTTGATACCTTGGTATTCAATTAGACACAAGGCTTAACTTCACCAAGCACGTCTCTACAGTGTCAGCAGGAGCACTTAAACTCACGGCGGCGTTAGGCAGCCTCAATAATAGCTGAGGAGAGGCGTACCACCTTTGACCAGTGGCAGAACATCTGGGAAACTACAACTAAAGCGAGCTGGACGAGGAGACTGTTCCCTGACGTTCGCCGCTGGTACTTCAGCTGCCAACCAGTAATCGGGTTCCATCTCTCTCAGGCCCTCAATGGCCATGGCTGTTTCTAGGCTTACCTAAACGGGAAGGGGAGGGCGCAATATCCAACGTGCTGCTACTGTGGATTTTCAGACGATACGGCAGAACACACGCTGTTCGACTACCCGCATTGGGAGGACGAAAGAAAGAGCACCACATCTGCTCACCGTCGTCCCCCTTTGATCTCCGACGTAGAAGAACTCCTGTGCGGGCCAACCGATGCTGAACTTCCTGACGACAGTCAACGGAGGGAAGCAGCCGTGCTCCGGCAATCACAAATAAACAGGGTTGTCCTCATCAAGACGAAGAAGGAAGAAGACGAAAGGGAACAGCAGAGGATTATGCAGTAACTAGGACCAAGCAATTCAGTGCAGATTATGCTCAACAGCTGCTGATGTTATTTGTTGTATTTTACTTTTGTAGTGCGGTCACGGTTGTTTTTGTTCTTCAATGAGCGGTCGATCGGAGTTGTACCACGTATGTATATATATATATATTGGTTTTTGTTCAATAAACTATTGGGGGCCGGGCGGCGGTAATATGACAAACAACTCCCACCCGGTTTTCGATATAAAAGAAAAAAAAAAGGTGTCCGAGGGTTGGAGTTTTCTGAGGCGTTAAGGTCATTGAGGGGTAATTTTTCTGATGGTTTGGGTTTCCAAGGCTTTGAGGTTTCTAAGGTTTCTTTGGGTTTGAGATTTCCGAGGGTGTAAGGTATTTCCTAGGAATTGAGATTTCGAGGGATTTAGTTTTCGAAGGTTTGTGATTGTTGGGGGAACTGAACCTCCAAAGCCTTGAGGTTGATGAGGGTTAGAGTTTTTCGAAGGTTTTCAGATTGCCAAGGATTTCAGATTTCGGAGGGTTTAAGGTTTCTGATGAGTGGAGGAATCTAAGGTGTTGTAGTTTCCGAGGCGTTGAGGTTTGTGAAGAGTTCAGATTCCGAGGGTTTGTGTTTCCATGGCGTTTAGGTTTATGATGGTTAGAGTTTTCTGAGGGTTTTTAGATTTCCAAGGGTTTCAGGTTTTTGTGAGTTTGAGGTTTTAGAGGAGTGGAGGTGTCGAGGTGTTGAAGATCGATTTATTTAGGATTCTGAGGAATTGTGGTTTTTGAGAGTTTGTAGTTTCTGAGGGTTTGATGTTTCCGAGATATTTTGATTTCCGAGTGGTTGAGGTTTCAGAGGGGTTGAGATTTTCGAAAAGTTGAGGTTTCAGAGGGGTTAAGGTCTGGAGGGTTTTTTATTTCCGAGGGTTTGAGTTTTCCAAGTCGTTGAGGTTTCCGAGGGGTTGATGTTTCCGAGTCTTCGTGTTTTCGAGCGTTTGACGTTAAGGAATATTTCATTTTTTCAAAGTATTGGGAGCTTTTCTGAAAAAATTCACCAGGGGCATACAAATTCATACATATGATGTATAAACATAGGGCAGTCGAAAATTTGATTTCGATTAGTGGGCCGGCTAGCATAACGTCGTAACATCCCACCCCCACTTAATTTGCTATAACTCGTGGTCAAGTACTATACAAATTACGGCATTGACCATACAATTATATACAAATGCCATACTGAAGATTGTATATGAAAAATTACCAAATTTTGAAATGGGGTTGGATGGTGTCACGAACGTCAAGAATTTGCGTAAACAAGATTTTCGTGTCATACAAAAAGTCTAACTTTAAAAAGTAAAAAAAAAAAAGTGCGAGTGAATTTACGATAAATTTTCAACTACTTATATTGAGAATTTTAAATTTTATATAAAAAAACATTACAAAAGACAAGGTAATTCCAACATTTTATACTTGTCCCAAAAGTGGTCAAATTGCATACATTTCTGTATTACACTACCTATTGATATAAATGAGTGAAAATTTTAAGTGTCTAGTCCTTCTAGTTTTCAGAGTTACAGTTGAATTACTAAAATCACGAAAATGTGGAATGATGAATAGACATCTAGGAAAAACCACTAGCTTCTTCTAAAATCTAAAATATTTAAATATCGTCCCTCCCTAAAAATAGTGTCAGGTATGCCCCTGTAATGCATTATGGTTGATGAATCACATTGCCGATAATGTCGGTGTAACATAATATGCTGTACATAAAATCGATGTTGCAGATGATGGTGTATTTCTGCAATGTATAAAGGCAGAGTTTTAGTTTAAGTTATGTTAAGGTTTACGGTTTAGTGATGAATAAAAATCAGTTGCATATTAGAAAGTGAAAGATTGTCCCAAAAATGGTTGAATTTTCAAAATAAAATTATGCAATGAAAAATTACACGTAAACGTGAAAACAGCTGCTAGTACTCTACTGTTCCGTGCTGCTGGAAAAACATTCCTAGCATTCAATACTTGTTTAAAAATGTAATGGTAGTTCAGTTCTATAATTCCAAAAGCTTATGAGGTTATAGTTGATGTCATATACTCATATAATGGTAATGTTTTAGATTCTGAGTGTAGTGAAGATGCTAGGGTTTTTACAATGATGTTAATTAATTAATTAATTTTTTATTCTTTTAAACGCTTTTTTGTATTGAAATACTTGTTTAAAAGTTTTGACCATCAACTTTTTGAATCAGAATTCAGCTCTAGATGTTATTTTTTAGAAGATATTATACGAAACTTTCGAGAGTTTTTCAAAAATTTAGGAAAACTACCCAAAATTTGACAAAAACACCTTTAAAACTTTTTTAATTAAATAAATAATATGAAAATTTTAAATTTAATTATAGATAGACAATAATATGTAAAGTATTTCGAAAAAAAAAAATGTTTAATATTTTTGTCTTCTAAATATTTTTTTCGTGTTTTCTGTTTAATAAAAATGTATTTTTGTAAAAAGAGTAAAATGTATTATTTATAAAGTAAAATCACCTTACATAAACTGAAGCTTCACTCAGAATTTTACTGTTTTATTAAATAAATTATTTTATCGTTTCTTAAAAATTTAACACACCTACAAAATCCCACTTAAGAAGTAAAGAATGATGCACCAATGATGGCGAATTATGAGTATGTCTAGCTTAATTTAAGGTTTATAAAATAAATTCAAATGAATGATTAACGTGCTTCCTTTTACTTTAAATCCCGACAAAAACACTTCTCTAAACTCTGTGTGAAAAATGCTATGTATTAAAAAAAAAAAAAAAAAAACAGCTTTAAAAGTTGTGATATAATTTTATAGCTAAGTCTTTGTGAACTGTACGTATCATTTATATTAAAATAGACTGCGAATAATTATAATTATTGAACTTAGTTTGGTGATTTCAAAACCATTGATTAGTAATACGCTACTTTATTCAATAACAGTAGAGTATATTATGTACCCATTATGCTACAGTATTTTTAAATTGTTCATTCGAGGCTCCATGCCAAATTCAATAAATTTTAGTTAGTGAAGAAGCTTATGATTTTACAATGATGTTTATTTTTTTTTATTTGTTCTTTTTTTCTTTTTTTTTTTTTTCTCTTTCTGTGAACACTTTTTCGTATAGAAATACTTGACCGAAAATTTCGATCAGTATCTCTATAGAACCGGAATCACACCCAGATGGTACTTTAAAGAGGTCATTTTTCCAATTTCTCAATACTATTTCCAAGCGCGCTGAAAAACTGTCGAAAAATTAATGAAAAACGGCAAAATATGCAGTTACCGGAATTTTCGTAAAATTGAAAATTTATTTTTACCATAACTTCTACAATAATGGAGCTAGAAACTTGAAACTTTCACCAACTACTAAAAACGGTAAAAAGAA